>JAHDVE020007560.1:0-26842 GCA_022606495.2 Halesus radiatus | reverse complement strand
TTTATTTCAATATTGTTTGGGAAAAACCTTACAGGTATCATGCATTATTAATGACCTAATTTTTAGTGTTGTCAAATTGTTATTATATTTATGGTGATATAATTATTCCAGGTCATTAATAATGCATATTACTTTTAAGGTTTTTCCCAAACATTATTGAAGGAAGGCCACAAGTCCGAGGTAATTAAGCCTACTGGAAAAAACCAAAATAATTAGAAATTAGACAGCCAAAAACCACTTAGGAACGATTGTAAGAAAACCCATATATTCGAATAAAAACCTTGTAGACCACCCCTCTCCCCCTACCCTATATTTGTGTATATAAACCGTGAGTTATGAATAATTATTATCAGTCTGAATATGTGCTTAAACTATCTGATGCTGTTTTTGACACAATGCAACAGTGGAATGTCACAAATAAAGTCCGGGCTATGAGTTTTGACACTACTGCTTCTAACACCGGTGCCAAAAAGGGAGGTTGCACTCTTTTAGAAGGAAAGACAGGATGTGATTTTTTGTGGCTTGCTTGTCGTCATCACATATTTGAAATAATGCTTTCAAAAATATTTACTCTTTGTTTTGGGCCATCAAGCTCTCCTCAAATCCTACTTTTCAAAAGATTCAGCGATATTTGGGAAACATTACCGAAGGAGGACTATGATTGTCTTGACCTCGATAAGAACGCAGAACAGTTCGCTGAAAATACTCTTGAGAGTCTTACAACCGCTCTATCTAGAGATAATCAAGTTCGTGATGATTACGAAGAGCTAATAAAGCTCACCATGATTGTTTTGAACAAACCTCCTACGAAGATACATTGGCGCGCTCCAGGTCCGATTCATCATGCTCGTTGGATGGCGAAATTGCTGTATGCTTTGAAGATTTTTCTCTTTAGAAATAATTTACAAGCATTTAAACTAACCAAGAGAGAAGAAAAACAAATTGTTCGATTTGTTAGTTTTGGTGTGCTCATCTACACCAAAGTTTGGATCGAAGCGCCTTTGGCAGCAGATGCGCCAGTAAATGACTTACTACTTTGGAAGAGCTTAAAATTGTACGAATCCATTGATTCCGAAATCAGTATAGCAGCTAGGGATGTCTTAGAGCGTCACTTATGGTATTTGTCAGATGAACTACTTGCATTTGCCTTGTTTTCTGACAAGCTGTCTGATGCTGAGAAACAGGCCATTGTTCAAAAAATAAATTCTGATGTCGGTAATCGTTCAGTACGAGGTGACTCTGCTAAGCTTTCCTCAGAGGTTACATTAGATGCTTTTGCAACACAAAGAACGTTGAAAACACTCTTAGTTCTTGAAATCAAGGACTCTTTCTTGCAATTACCTCCTGAGACTTGGAATGACAATGTTGATTACCTTCAAGGCAAAAGCTGCGTCACAAATTTGCGTGTTGTTAATGATACAGCGGAGAGAGGAGTTAAACTGTTTGAAGATTACAACACGTTACTCACTAAGACTGAGGAAGAAAAACAATTTTTACTTCACATCGTTGAACAAAACAGAAAAATCGTTTCCACTGAAACATCCAAAAGGAGTTAACAAACATAGTTTTGAAAGATTGCGACTAATATTATGTTAAGTATTACTTTGTTACAACATTTTATTCATATTTAAATAATTTGTATACTTATTTGATTAAAATACTTGTAATATTAATAAACCTTAAATTACGTCTTTTATTTAAAATCCTGAAATTTTGTCAAAAACTTATAATTCGATGAGCACCCCCTTGTATATAAGATAAGGGGCTGAAATTTTTAACACATCATAGGAATGGTAGGTGTAACAAATCAAGGGTACGGCTACACCTATATTTGATTATATTTTTTTTACTATATAGGCCTGGACCACCTTAGTCGGCACACATGCAATCTGAATATAACAAAATAGTGGTACATGCTCGTAACACAAGACTAACTGCAAAAGAATGACTTCTACGGGTAATTACTTTACTATCTAAGATTTTTTTGTAGTAATCTTTTATTTTTCATTTTTCATTTCAACTAACACCCCTGTATTTCTTACTCTTTTTTCTTATTGGTTTTTTCTGTGTCCTTTGTACCTTTTTTTTATAAAAACTAGTTTAAAAAAAAACGTTATAATCATATAATACATGCGTACCTATCTCAAGTTTAAAATATACATTGTTTTAAGAACCCATTGACAAACAGATATCAATCAGTTTAACGGAACTTTACTGTATTGATTATGCACAATCGGAAAAATAAACATAATTTAAAAAAAAATTAAAAACTTAATTTTTGCATTCACGTGACCTAGTTACGCGGCGCTAATATCGCCTCGTCTGATATCTCATATCGCTAGTTGTTGAATGTTTGCTTAGTGTGTTTTTAAATCGTAGAACATTTCACTTGCTACTGCTACTACCTACGCAGTTGTAGCACCGTGTGACCGTCTACTAGCGGATACAAGAGGCGATCACTCGCCGCGCCAACATAGTAGCGGCGAAAACGCTCCATGTCATCGAGGCTTTATTAAGATTTCGATTACAAAATAAAGTTGGTTGGTTTTAGCAACAACAAAAAAGTAAGAGACAAATTCACAGGTGGGGGACAAACCAAACGAAATCCTCGACTTCTTCAACCGTTAACTTCCATTACATTCCCCCTTATTCATTCTTCGTTCATTCGCTGTACATGTCCAAACCGTCAAAGTGTCCCTTTCTTAATCTTGACCATTAAGCTTACAGCATATTAATAAAATTCGCATAATTACAAAATTGATTTCGATTCTGTTACTTTTCAACGCTCATCTCCGTGACTTTTTTTTAGACTGTCCCGTATACTATACGGTTTAATGATTAGAAAAGAGAAGCAACAAATTATTATTATGTGTAAAAGGTTTTATTTTAGAATAAAAATGGAGATGATCACAACATCCCGGATACAATTCGGCATCGGACGAAATCTGTATCGGAATACGGTGAATTCGTACTTGGTACCGCGGTGTGAGTTGCCGGCAGCCGGTAGCTATCCGCGCGCCGCGGCGATAGGCGCGACGCCGACGCCCGCCCGCCAGCGTCTATGTGGGGGAGTCCAACCACCTCCCCACCCTTACCACCATCTCCCACCCAACCCCCTGCCCGCCCACTTCCGGCCCCGGCCCGCCGAGCACTGAGCACTGACGCCCGTAAGGCGACTTATTAGGGGTGGATTGTATTGAATGAGCAACGAAATATTATATTATTCTGTGCCAGAGTGATTCAAAATTTCCATCATTACACAGGCTACATTTCCCGCCTTCAATGATGGTAGTAGGAAGAAGGCTGGTGTTAGTATAATGAGCTAGATTAAGAAAGGAACGTTTAGATGGTTTGGATACGTAGAGCGGAGCAACGAAAAAAGAGACACCCTAAAATTATAAATAAATACGGACGTCCTCGGTGTGTCCAAGGTTGTATATCTCGGTCTTGGTATTGATAATAATAATAATAATAATACTCGGATGATTTGTATAGCGCCATTTTTGAGAAAAATCACCTCAAGTGCGCTGTACAAATACTACTTGCTAGGGTTTATCTTATTATGTACATATACAGAAAACATACTTACCTGGTTAAATTACAATGCTTTGGGCTGAGATGGTATGACTTTGCACGCACAGGACACAATAGAAAACACTGCACATTGCATGACATTGAAGTTACTGTTTAAATCCTATTTGTCATTGATATTATATACATTAGAAGGTTATTGGCAAAAGAAGAGTAGGTATTTATTTGAAACAAGATTTTATTTGAGATTTTTGATAATAATTATTTACATTTACAAATATTTATAATTATTTGTTTATTACGTAACTGAACCATTCATGGATAAGACTGTCCGAAGAGATGAGTTTTGAGTTTTGAGTTTTGCTCTGAATTCTGATGGATTGAATTTATCGAGAATATCTTGACGTGGATCTCATTTAGCTTGTGCAATGATATATGTGACGATTTAGACATTTTTATAAACAGTCTCGCATATTTTAAAAATCAAATTAGCCGTCTTCTATGACGTCATGGAAAATAGTGGAGTTATTAGAAATAATATAATATCTATAATTATTAATGTAATATTATTTATTTCTTCTCTTTCTACATCTTATATTATGTTTTATGTTTATTATATCTTATGGTGTTAGAAATGTCAAAGTCTTTCTTCTCTTTCTGTATCATTGTGCTTTATGTTCTTGTATCGAACGTCACCGCCTATCCCGGTGACGCGGCATATTTGTTATATATAGAATATTGTTATTTTAATGTATGTAACGGGCGGTCTGTGTTCTCACAGACCGCTCAGACTTGAATGACTGAATAAAAACGTTAGAGCAGTACGGTTAGTGGGAACGAGACAGACTTGTCAGGCATCCATACGGTGCGGTAGGCCTGCGCGTTGCAGACCGCCTTAAGTGGCCTGCGAAAGCCACTTCGAGCAGTTAGCATTCGACCGCCAGCCTGACAGGATCTTCTCTCTCCACTGCCCGCTCTGACTTCAGATCTACCCGCCTTCTTTTATTCTGACTACCGCCTACCTTGGACCCCCCATCGGACTACTGCCTCGGACTGAACCCAAATAAGCAAGGTCATACAGACAAGACCCGCAAAAGTCGTAAATGAGGGTCTTGTCGCTAGTACCGTTCCTCCATGCAGAGGGAACGGTGGGAGTGCTACCTCCCCTCCCAGCCCCGCTCCGCAGATTGGGATCAGCCGCCTCATACAGTTCGTTTGTGTGCCAGATTACGTCTGGTACAGTTCTATTTACCTTACTTCTTTTTATTATTTAGCATCTCTACCAAGTGATAACTAAACCAATAACAATACATCCTGTGAAAATTTTTAAGTGGATTAACACCAGTAATAATTTAATTAATAGGATCATGTTAATACTCTGTAAATGTTCCAAAACAATAAATAAATCAACATAATATCCCAATTGAAGAAACCACAGTCCCTCTGACTCATTTCATTTGCAAATCCATGTAAATCGTAACCGGCAAAAAACACATCGATTTTAATGAAATTGTAGAAATTTTATTATGTCTGTCACATCCCTACCCCCCCAACGGATCTCCCAGCCGCCCCCTGCTCTGCTGGGGTGGGAGGAAAAGAGGGGAGGAAATGGAGAGGTGAAGGAGAAGGGGAAGTGGAGGGGTTCTGGACCGGAGTCTGCGGGCCGGTGTCGGCAGCGGCTGTGCAAATGTTGATGGATGTTTGCGTTTTTTTTATTTATTTTTTTTTATTTCTATACGCATTACCATTTCAAGTATGGAACTGGACAGGGAACACGGAACAGCACATTTTGTTTTAGGGGTGGATTTTTGTATTTCACTTTTTGTTTGTAGGATACGTTACGAGATACTGTTAATGTTTTCAACGTGATTCAGGATTACCTATGCGAGTACATCGCTCTCCGGAAACTAGCTGCCACAAATCGTGAGTTTTAGTTAAATTCGGTTGCGCTGGTTCATAAAATTTTGTTATCACAACTTAAACAATTACAATTAACTTGCTCAAATATGCAGGGGTAAGTAGAAAGGGTCAATATGTGATCCAAAGAGTTGCCCCTGATCCTTATTTCTTCACAAGCCTCTCCTTTGGCTGAACTTGAGCACATAAATAATTAATAGTTCAACATAAAACACAAAGACGATATTCATCCGCGGCGAATCACACAATATTGAATGTTGATTTAAATACATAACTCATATAGGATGCATTGCTTGAATTCCGTTTACTTTATACTTGTTATCCCTTTTTCAGTAATAACATTAGATGGGATTAAGCGAGACAAAAAGTTATTCTCAGTAACGCTTCGCAAGGATAACACTGCCGAAAGTACATGCACATATATACACAAAATTTCACACAACTCTCTAAAGAGCGATTGTGCAGTGAACTCCCATTAAAAATATACGAAAATAAGACTTATTATATAAGCATTATTATATAAGTATAATATAAACGGCGCGACCGAATACTACGGTCGAAGAGCAACGTGATATTCCCTTAGGTGCTGCGCTGAATGGATTCAGCACTAAAGGCGGGCGGCTCACGATCCCAAGCAAATACTTCATACAAAAAAACAAAACGACGCAATCCCCCTGACGGTGAAATTAAATAACCTAGGCCGGACCATGTCGGAGTTTGTGCTCAGCGCTAAGAAGGAATGTTTGCAGACGCGTGACCTCGGAAGTTTAACGAGTGTCACCGAGATGGCCCTATCGGTCACTTTGCCGGCGGTCTATGGGTAGTAGTAAATAATTGTAAGTTTTAATTTACTTGTTCCTGCATTAGCTAAGCGTTTGCTTTTAATTGCATTTGTAAATCTACTAGTAAAACTAAAATATCATAATACATTATATTGTTTTCATATTAAAAATGCAATCCTTTTTTAGATAAGACGTTATATTCGTAAAAAAAAGTTTCGACAAACGCCGCATTGTCTCAAGTCGTCATTATAGTACCCCTCCCACCAACTTTATTTAAATTATGTAACTACCGCTGCATTCGACGAATCGCCGAAGGACAATAACAAGTAAAGTACATGCTGATGAAGTACAATATCTTCTCTTGAATTTCTGATTGCACAGTTAAAAATACCACGAACCGCCACTGCACACAACACTAAGTAAGTGCTGTTCGCGTCAACTTTAACTGCGCGACCTATAAGCACTACGTTTGGTGGTATACTTTGATGGAACACACAGAAAAAATACCACATCGCAAATTAATCACATTTATTACGGTGACCGTAATCGATTATCAGCGCTATTTTTAAATATTCGAAATTCGAACGGTCCCCGTTAAACGCCGATTCTCGGCCCGTTTTGACTTTTTATCAAAATGTTACCACGTAATTATTGTAAAATAACTTTGTGGCGCCATTTTAATCAAATGATAATAAATATCAACATGTTTCTTCGTCAAGATAGATTGTGTACATTATAGTATACATTGTATCCTGTATATGAAGTATTTTATTATCTTATTATTTTATTAATTGATAAACTAAAGTTTTTAAGGCAAGATTTTTGTGCATAGCCCAAAGGGTAATTATTTTTATAAACAATAATTATTAGCCTGAAACACTCATCCAAATTGAAAAAACCTTCCGAGAAAAGATAAATGTCGCCGAAATATAATAAAAACAGTAATTATTGAACGAAACACTAGTATATATTGATTAACTTGGCGGGTTTGCGATAAGCCGACGTAGCTCGATGGTAGAGCATCTGACCGGCAATCAGAAGGGTGCAGGTTCGAGTCCCGTCGGCGACATTTATCTTTTCTCGGAAGGTTTTTTCAATTTTAATGAGTCTTTCAGGCTAATAATTATTGTTTATAAAAATATTTTATTATCGTTTAATTAAATAGTCATTAAAATCAGTTGACAAGGAAATTAAGTGAACTCTCGAGTCTCGAAGAATTCTCGACATTAAATTCACCAATCCCATCATTCCAAGTCCAAGATTTACAACCTTTGGCTGATCGAGGACCTCCTGACGTGGACCATCAGGGTTCCCATTGAGTGTCTGTCCATTGTCCAACTCTCCTGCTTTTACAATATTGTACTCAGTTCCCACGGGAATCTGGGCCTTCTTACCACCAAAGCCTCCACAGAACAGTGTTTTTTTTCAATCTCTACGTATTTCCTACAATAATCCTTCAGTAAATTAATTATTATTATTATTATTGCTAGACCAAATAATAATAAGGAGACTTGGAATTTGGAATAAGACAATCCACGTGAAGCCATGCTCCGTCATCAAAGCAACATCATGTTTCATACCTACTGATAAGCAACTAAGTACGAACTCGGACCGAAATCAAAGTATCAACTCGCCGCGCGTGATTACTTCTTTTCTAAGGGTGTGATTTGGTCCGTTTTCACGGAACCGTTTGCCAGGCACGCTCGGCTTTATACCACTTCCTTCCCACACCCCACACCCCACACTCCACGCTTCTACACCTCCACCCTTCAGCCTCTTCGCTCTCTATTCCACTGCCTAGTACCTACACACTATGACTGTGTACTGTGCCGTCACGGGGCTTGTCGGGTGAGCTTCCTGGGGTCGGGTGGAGTTGGGGGAGGCCGGGTGTCGAGAGCCCGCAAATGCGACCCGGCACGCTTCAGTTTACACGGGCGGATGCTACCCGGAAAGGGAGGGGGCGCTACTCCGTGCGATATTTCGGTGTGTATTTTGTTTTACTTTATAGAAAATAATAGTAACGGGGTTGTTGGAGTTCGTAGGAAAGATACGAGGTTCGAAGCAGCTAAAAAGAGAGAAAATGGTGTACCTCGAAAAAATTATATGAAGCAACAAGTTATCATCCGTCGTACAAACAACAAACATCGTAAGGAGATGCGGAAAGTTTAAGGACGTTCATATATGGGCAGGTAAAGAAAATTTTTATGAATGCTATAGAATGCTGAGAGTTGTTTCCAATCCTTTCCATATAAAATTATCTTCGATTATCTGTGGAATAATGCGACAGTTTTGATTATTCTTTTTACCACATCCATTTCTATAACGTTTACAATGCGCACGGAACCATTATTATTATTTTACTTCTTAAGATCTTCGAATGATCACTCGCCACCAGTCAATACACGAATGATTCGATAAATGCGTGAACCCGCCTGGTGCCAAATTTATGTTGTCGCGTGGTTGCCTCCAGCCGTCGAAATGGTAGGCAAATATAGCTATTATGGCGCGGCTATTCATTTCATTCGGACGTCAGTGGTCCTCGCACATTCAACCCTTTACCAAAATAAATTCAAATGACAAATAAATTATCACTCTACATAAAAGAAGTAATTAATTGGCTGACTAATCTAGATGTTGAAAAATTATTTGTTATTTCTATCTGATTACTTAACTGTAACATCGATTTTTGTAAATTTAAACAAAAAAATTCCATTCCATATATACTTACTTTCGTGATGTTACAATACTTAAATAATTAATATTCTAGTACTCATATTACCCACACACAGGCAGCCTATGTGGGTTTCCATTTCGTACAATTATAATTTAAACAATCATGCATGTAAAATATGTGTGTACCATATAATGTTTTATTTTATGTTAAAAACTGTGGAGAAAAATAAAAGAAAAAATATACTGTTCGTAAAATACAAAAAAACAACAACATGGATTTCTACAAAAAAGAACGGTAGCATCATTCGAAACCAACGATGGACGGACGTCAAAATACTTGAATGCCGAAACAGCTGTCACAATAATAAAAAATACTTGCGGAACTTAATAATAACATTATTAAATTTGATTTAAATTAAATTAAAAAAAAAAAAACAAAACAAATGGGGTTCTACAAATTAAACACAAAAATAATTAATAACCATCACGCCGTTACCCGTAATACGCAGAGAGGATTGACCGCCAAACAAGTCAGTCTTGGCACACTCACTCATCTTCTTCGGGCGTCACCGATTTCACAAAAAAAAATCATTTTCGTCGTACTTTCTCACCAAGCCGACTACCCGGCGATCATGAGCGCGCGGCGGGGCGGGGAGCGCGGCAGAGGCTGTCGTGTCGAGATCCGTCTACACACTCTGCAAATAGCAGGGGAATACCATCCTCCCGGCCTGTGTGCGCTGTACGGCCGATGGCTGTATTTGGAACATACCTAGTAAACGGTAGGATAGTATCTGTCTGTTTACCACCCGCCCGCTGCCACCCTGGCAGCTCGCTCTGGCTACGGGACAGACATTAACCACCGGCAGAGGAGGGCGAATCAGATGTCCTAAATCTCAAAATAACAAGCCACGTCGATGCGAATATGTTGGCATACTTCTTTTTATACAATATGAAATACACTTCCGCAAAAACACTGTAAATAATCCAGTTTATACAAGTACTATTTGATATACCTTTTAGCATGGCAAAAAAATTCGCTAAACTGTCATTTATTATAATAATCGTATAGTGAATTTGTAACCTCTCTTATACGTTTGATGCGTTTATGAGAGAGAGGTTACAGTGGACAATTGTGAATTACTAAAACATTACGCTTTCACACAAGACATTCAGTTCACTACAAATCAAATAATAAGATGGAAAACCACGAACCTGGTTGTTGTCGTTTGTCTGTCGTCATCTGTTTTGTTTGGTCCGGTTGGTTTGTTTGTCAATCAATCAGGCCGAGTGCAATGTGCGCTGATGGGTGTATTATTATTGGTAATGCCAGGAGCACAGAAGGCAGCGCAGGTCGTGCGTACAGCGCGCTATTGTACCGATAATGTAACCGAAGAACTTCTACGATTATAAACTCTAAAGGCTGATGGATATTTTACTGATCCCATGAAATACTAATTATTGTAACTAACTAACTAAATTATTGTAATCTAGAGAATAACATTATGTTAGGGTAGGAGAGCTGCTTTTCCGACTGTTTTGAAATTTATAGGTCAGATGTTCGATTGGATCATAGGATTCGTTAAAATTGGGAGGAATTGTGAAATTATGTCGTTGTGATTGATCTACTTGGTTTATGTGTGATGTGGTTAATGATTTAAAAATTAGGTACAGGAAAGCATAAGTACGCTTTGACCGAGATATCACACCACAATTTTGTAGGGGTTGGCAGCGAGCAAATCCCAGAAGGGCTGTGAGCGCTCGGTTACTTTAGTGGTGGGGTGAGGCCGCTAGGTGCTAGGGTGATTTATCGCACCCACCTACCCACCCTCTGCCTCCCTGCTACTAATGTTTGCAGAAATTTTGGTCTTGAAATTTTTTTGTGCTATTTATTATTGAATCATTTTGCGATCTGCCGCCATGTTCCAAGACATCAAAGCTAAAACGGACCGAGGACCGTTCAAATGTCAAAAATTCAACATGGAGAATTTAATACACAGCTGTAAAGTAAATAGAAATAAATAAAATATAAAAAATTGACATAGTTACTACAGCTCTCGGGCAATGTAGAATAAATTTATAGATAAATAATTTTTGAAAATTAAGATTTATCATTATGTCAAAAACATCGATCAAATGATTTATAATAATATCAATAAAATTAATAAGAAGTACTTTATTTACACCGCTGCACTGTTATATAAATATCAACATGTTTCGGAAGCGAAGTTTCCCTCATCAGGATAATAATAATAATACTTGGACGATTTATATAGCGCCGTTTTTGCGAAAAATTACCTCAAGGGCGCTGTACAAATACTACTTGCTAGGGTTTACCTTATTATGTACTTATACAGAAAACATACCTACCTGGTAGTATCACACAAAATAATCGTCTATTGAATAAATTATAATAATGTCATTATGAATAATGACCCCACAAATTGAATACCAATCGTTTGAAGAAATTAAAAAAAATATATCTTTTTAATTTTATTAATCTTTATTTTTCACAAAAACGGCAAGATGAAAAATATACAAATTATAACATTTAGTTGTACAAATAATAAATAAGTTGTAAGGGTACTGTCATAGAATAACCGTCTGTCTTTATGTTCTCCGGGCCAGAGTAACACTTAAGCTGCGACTTAGCAAGTCGCCTGTTTCGCCCGTTTCTCAGTTTCAGGCCATTTGCCGGCCTGATCGATCGTGCACGCAAGTTTTCAAGCCACAAAAATAAATTACCAGGAGTACATGAGACCGAACGGATCATCATCATCGGGAGTGGAGTCAGGCGTGTTTGTTTGTTTGAATATCTTGAATTCTTGAAGAATACCAAGAATTTCAGGTCGCCGAGCTATACCGAAGTATCCGGAGTGCATGAGACACAGAGGTGAATTTACCATCCGAGCAGCGCTTGGTCTGACTTATCGCTCTTTTCCTTTCTTCAGAAGGCTGCTAATATAAAACATCAGGATAACATGAATTCAACAGGTACCTATTTAACGACATCATAATAACGTTAAGTTTCAATAAAATTAAGCGGGATAAAAATAGTGGTTCTCTTTAATATTTATATATTTAACTTAAAGTGGTTCTTTAAATCTCTCTTGAATTAATATGATTCAAGTCAACCGATTAGGAGGGAAAATGGAAATCGATTAAAAATATATCGAATTTAATTAGCAGCATAGAAATCGATACAACAATGTATTCACGTTGGTATAGTACAGCTGCATTCAATCTCAGACCTCGTAATATTACGAGAATTTCGTCTCCAGTTGATTACGTCGTAATCTCCATTCTCCAGAGTGGTGCCCTAATCTCTTCGCGTTTCTGAAATCCGCAGCGTTCTGTGGCACCATTGTGATAGGTCGTGCACGTTGGAGAACTTGCTTAGACCGCAGAGTTTTTCAGGTTATTTCCTGAAACCGGTTTGGCGAATAATATGTGACCCGAAATCATCTCCTTCTTTCCCTGCCGGTTTTCATGTCCCTTTCAAGCGGTCCATACGGGAAATGGAGGTCTGCCGACTACCAGGACAGCAGAAGTGTGAGGAGGTAGTATGCGGGAATAACAAAACGAATGCGTGACAAATTCATTGAATTTTATTTCAACGATAACAGAAAAGTGAATAATAAAATGTACGAAACGACTAGTGAAACAGTGAAGAAGGACAGAGAAGTTATTTAGCGTTATATCCTCTACATTCTGCCCCTTTGGAGAATTTGCGTGTTGGTGTGTTCGGTAACCTAGCAGTGACATTATCATTGTTTTTTTAATAAATAAATGACGTAACGATTTTTCAACGAAACTCCATAAATTTACTGGTTCCCCACATTAAAATAAAGTGCCAGGAGCACATGATACACGCGGGTAATAATTGTTCAGGCGGGCGCGGTCTCGAAAAATAATAAATTTAGTTATTTCACCGAATCATCGAAATAAATCACCAGGAGAACATCTTTTCAGCGGGTGGCTCTCTCTCGTTTTATTATAAATTCGTTTTTCGCTGAAAAAAAAAAAAAAAAAAACGTTGGCCGTTTTGCCCACAGAAAATTTGTTGTTGTAAAAATAAAGTAGCAGGAGCGCATGAGAACATCGGGTAACGTAGTAGAAGATTTATTTCAGATACGGCAGCGATACATTGCTTTTTAGCTTAGATTGAAGTTGCAAACGTATTTTACCAGGAGTACAGGAGATGCCACGGGTAAAAATTAAAATACAATTCGATGCGCGGTTGTATTTTTAGTACCTACCTAGTACTAAAATAGTACCTCTAGTACCTATCGACATGCGAAATTATAAACATCCCATCAATAATAATAATAATACAGACGAGACGAAAACCTTAATTGTTATTTATTTTATGAAGTCTCGTCAAGTAAGTATTTAATATGATTATTATTTTTTTATAAACGACGACATCTATCGGAATTTAACAAAACTTAACTCTCAACACTCGCGAAAAATCTTCCACATATCTCTCTCTCTACATAGGAATTTTTAATTAAATGGTAATAATAAATAGATATTTTAGAGATTTTGCGATTTGTGATAGAGGAATTAGGCAGGAACCTATTTATACGTTTAACAATGATAACCAAAGTCTAACAATTTTTTATTTTATTTATTTTATTAGAAACATGACCCCCCCAGACACATTTCTAAATACCGGATATATATGCACAATCAATACAAAAATATGTACAAACAATGCCCAAATATGCACTAACAATGTCAAAGCATTTGTCTAAATTAAACGACAAAAACAGAAACATGTCTTTGGAACCCAGTTCTTAGGGATTTTTTTTTAAATTTCAAGATGATCGCTAAATTCCTAGCTGAAAATATCGGTACCTACTTCAAAAAATTTCATTTCAAGGGGGAAGTGGCGCGAAATTAGAATGCGACCATCTCTAGGTACTACAAATCGACCCACTGGAATAACAAATTTCCATCTGCCACGGCAATTTTAAACGATAATGAACTGTATAGTAGATCTGTCTAGAGCCCATTACCTCATGACATTGGTAGATCAGATACAACCTTGTCATTCCAGGGGGTCGAAATCTTTCTTATCAAAATTTCCGAAAAGAACCGGTTCCAAAAATAATCCGTTTAATCAAAAAGACAAAAATATAGACGATTTCTAATATGGAAAGTTCGTTCATATACAGTACGCCCAGCTTCTAAAAGGCAAACAATTAATATATTAATTGAGACATTTCACGTGCCATTTGAAATATAACTACGTAATATTATGTTCCTTTCGTAAGATATTTTCCTACATTCCAAATTGTCAACAATTGCAAAGTGTCCTGCAAGCATGTGTCCGATATTACTATAATGTCCCGAGACGCGAGCATATTTCGCCTTACCTTTATCGGCATAGCAAACTAAACATGGTCAAATTCATTCGCAGTACTTACTGAATTGATTGATTTATTAATTCATAAAAACAGTATTGTAATTGCGCTGGTATTGGAAATAGCATATAAAAAAATAACAATCCCACTCAACTAAATAATAAATATTACGAAAAATGTATATACACCTCAAATTACTCGCCAAACAAAAACCGACTAAAAGTGAGTGAGTGACGCAGTGACCACAGAAAAAATACGAAATCACTTGTCATGACACCCTACCATCGATCAAGTATAACATCGATGCACCCCAAGATTCTTAACTACCGATTATTTCGGAAATTCTCGCCGGACTACTGAAACTGACGGCTTGGCCGCGCTTGGACTAACGACAAACGGATTCGCCGCGGGCATTGAAAAATGAATTAGGAACTTCAGACTAGTGTCTTGCAGTGACTTGACTAACTTGTGTCTTGCGGACTTAGTACGGACGGACTCGATACCGATGGACCAGAGATGTACTGATTACGAAGTCACAGCTGAATACGGAATACATTTCTTAATTCTTTGATTTGGGGGATACAGACTGCGATTCATGTGATTCATTCGTTCGATGTCGCCTATGTCTATAGGATACTAAGCATGTCGAACAGAAGGAAGTTACATCAAATATGTGTTCGAAGGTTCCTGCCTGTTTGATAAACTACAATGTTCCTGTGACTCTCATGCATACAATGCACAGCACATCAAAGTAACCATTTACTTTAGTAGTTACAGCTATTCCTCAACAAAGCTTTGGAATGAAATACCATTACAAATATCTAATATCTATCGAAGGTCGACATCTCTGCAGTGCTTCAAGAAGTTCTGCAGCTACTGACTGCACAGGCAGCGGCAAAAAATCCTTGATAAATAATGAAATGGATACTTAATTCTGTAATTTTAGTCATCATTTTTATTTTTATTTATTTAGATGTGGAGATTTTATGAAACTTTAACTTCACCTAATTTCTATGGGCACTGCTGAAAACCAGCTGCTCCCCGGGTTCCGGAATGCAACTTTTTTTTCAATTGCTAAAATTATGTAATATGACAAATAAATGCTTTTACTATTTATAATGATAATTATTATTATTTCATATTTTCCGCAAACTGCTAAATAATAACAAATATTATCAAAATGATAAAAAAATATATTATTATTACACGGAGGAAGTGACAGATTAAAAAACGTAAGTCGGCTTATCTAGACAAGATTATGCAAATCATCCCGATCCCGTACAATCCCTTTTCCCGGGGTTGCATAAGTCGTGGTGGGTCGGCGTTACGGAACATAACAAATACTCATCTGAGCTTCCCAGTACGCAGCTACGCGAGCTACATCTGATTCAGTCAGAAGTTCACAGATTCCGCCTCGCTCCGGGCCGTTCGGTACAGTACTGGGCACCGGGTGCTCCTAGGCTAGATAGAGATTGCAATCCGAATTATCTGGATTTCTTAAAATTCGGATTTCCGGATTTTTCACAGTGCAATAATCATAATCCGTATTTTCAATTTCAAGTTTTTTATAAAATAAATTATTTGAAACGCAATATCCTATGAAATGTTCTCATCCAACAGGTTAATTAGACATGCAATTTTTTTAGAGAAAGGTATTACGAATAACCTGACGATACTTTAAAATCTCCTACTACCATCACAGCAATCGGAAAATGTTGCTAGTTTCGTGATGGAGGACTTAGTCAGCCGAGAAATTGAACTCACGACGCTTGGGTGGGACCCAGATGCGATGCCAACTCATCCACTGACCGGTAAAAATACTTAATGTTTAGACATATTTAAAATATTGATAAATAAAAATGTAATAATAAAGTTGTTAACCCATTAACCAAACGTTCACATATACCCAGATACAAGATTTAGTAAAAATAAGTGTGTATATTATTTAGGCGGAAAAATATTAAATGTAAAAATGACAAATATGTATGTATTAAATGTAAGAAGAAAGAAAAATAAATGAAAACGAATAGAAGCTTTTTTGTTGATCTGAAACTAAATATAAATAAAATAATAAATATTCCTTAATGCACTGATACAAGTCATAAGTGCGGTAAACACCAACCTATCCTAATTCGTAAAAAGGTACCCGAGGTCTGTCTACCTGCAGCTAATTTAAAAACGCTCGGCTTAAAATTCCGGGAATTTTGCAGTCGCCAGAAGAGCGAGCAGGTAAGGGGATTATCTCGGTCAGCAACGGCGATCGAATTATAAGCCACCGAGGCACAGTTCGGAGTTCACGAAGGAACCCGAAGAAGAGTTCGGATATGATTAAAAAGGCAGATTTTGGCCGAAGCAAAATCAGTGGAGACAGACGAGTCAGTGGAGACCGTCCGGTCAGTTGTCGTAGTCGAGACTTCCGTCTCCTACAAAGCAAGCGGGCCGCTTGCCTCCCCAGCTTGAGACGCTGCGGGAAGAAATACCAACCGACTCGGCAGAAACCGCCCAACCCCAACGCCTACCGTTCGAGTGCAGTCGAGTGCCTTTCGCCTCCAACCTCCGGCGCCGTAATCCCATCAAGGCGCATGCCCACAGCCGTAGGAATCACCACCAGACAGCAGTCGATCGCCTCTGGCCTCCTGTTGACCCTCCTATTGAACCGTCTGAAACCGGGTGTCAAGCGGAAGCCGAACCTCGTGTCCGCCCGGCATCAAAACCTCCGCCTACCGGAAGTACCACCTGTTCTCCGAGGCATCCAATACCAACATCGAGACGACTGGTAATCTCCCCACTGGACAGCGTGCAGATTACCCGTAGAACAGTTCGTGTAATTAAATGAAAAACACAATACCTACCAGTTAAGAATGTGTTTTACATTGTGAATTAATAAAAAAAAACTCGACACTCAACTAAGTTACCTGTTTTCTACTGAACACCAATGACCCCATCATGTCAGCACCTTAGTGAAACTTCATGTTCTCACAGAAAAAAAAACAACTTTTAATTTTTTAATTTTTGTTTTTAAATCGGTAAATTAATTAGAATTGCAATCCCTAGGCAGGCTACAGGCTACAGGGATGCTCGACGTGCTTCTGCGATGTGCCCGGGTATTAGAGAGGGGGAGGAGGATAGGAATACAGAGGGCTGGAAGAAAGTGGCTTCTGGATGACAACCGCCACCGTTTCAGTTAAACCCCGGCTGTAAAGCGAAACTGGAAAGGAGGAACAAATTTGAATTGTGATTTATAGCTAAAGTTTTTTTTTTAGTTTGGAAGAAATTTTCATAAATCTATCCTTTTTTGTAATTGCCACAGATTTATAAAATTAATGACACGGTTAACATTGCAGACGGGCAGAAAGGAGAAACTAATGATCGGAATAACTATTAAAAAAAAAATTAATAACAAAATGTAGCGACGCCACTCACTGCAAAGTTAACAGTGTCAGTGCGTACACCCGAGAAAATAATAAAAAAGACCTGGGAACGCCAATTTAAGCAAGCGTCCATGAGAAAAACGAAGTACATAAAATAGTGCGGAATCGAACCCGCAACCAAATTGCACAAAATAAATAAATCAAGAAATATAAATAAATGGTAAAATAATAATATGACAGGAGAACATAATATGCCACAGGTCTATGAACAGAAGGGCGCCTAACGCTAAACACAGTTGGCTGAGGTACAAAAAATTTCTGCGTGTGCTGTGTGCTCAGTACCGGTCTAAAAATGGGAAAAGTAAACTAAAATTGGTGGTAAAATCCTATTTCTTGTTAATTAATTGCCTGATTACCTGTTGTGTTTGTAATGTTTTTTGTTCTTGGCATATTTATGATATATGGTAACACTAGCTGATATGTACCCGGCCTTTCAAGTTGTGAATTCTTGCTTGTCGTTTGGGTGCCATAATTGATTTGACAGCAAAAGTAATGCATTGTGACGACTATTACCATCTCTAAACAAAGAAACATTCATATGAAAATTTATTTCATTCCAAACATTCCTTTTTTCAAAATTTATCTAAATAATAAAGTTCTTAAGTAAAGAATTCTACCCAAACAAACCTTCTTCTTTTGAATATGTAATCTGTGGCTAACCAGAGTGGTATATCTATGGGCTAACCTCAATACAACATGGCGGGTTCAATGTTTTACATATTGGATTTCATTTAAATCCTACTCTATAAACCTTCCTGACACTAATAAGAACAAATTGTGCTATTTTCAGCGAAACCGGTAGAGTAATTTTCGAGAAAATCGGAGACGCACAGACAAACGTTCATTTTTAAATATAGAGAATTTACATATATTGCGGTTATTTTAATTTTTATTTAATATGATTTGTTAAGTATATAAATAAGACATGATTCATATACTGTAACAAAAATATATTATAGCTGTTCCTCACCGTGAAGAAACAAGGTTCTTGTGTTTGGTGAGGGATTATCGCTTAAATAATTAGATCATAACATAAAACATTGTTGTTTGTATGAACAGGAAAATATGTATTAGTCCTGTAAAATTAGTGCGTTACAAATTGTATTAAAGAAAGGAAAAGAAAATAACGCAAGGTTTGTGGAAAAATAAAAAGATACAAAATCTAATAATAATACTAACCAATAAGACAGTTATAGTAGTTTGAGGTATTTTTTTTTAATTTGTGTTGGAATTCATGGATATTTTCTATAATTTTAAGATTAAAAGAAAGATTGTTAAAAAAGTTATTCCTAGATAGAGAGGTAGGTGTTTTGCGTATGCTTAGTGTTGAATTGTGGGATTTTAATGTTGTACTGTGATATCTTGCGGATATATTAAATTGTAAATTATTTAACGTTTTTTCTGTAAAATTTTAAATAATTGCATATTTTTATACATTTTATCTACTGTAAGTACATTGAATATTGTAAAAAGTTTTCAGTGGAGAACGTTGTTGATGTTTTTTTTTAAATTACCATAATTCATTCTTTGAATTATTTTAAGTGGACTTAAAATATTATCATATTACCCCAGCCAACAAGTAAATTGTTTTGTTCGTAGAAATAATTAATTCAATAATAAAAATATTGGAGCATTTCTATAGCGCCGCTTTCGTGAAAAAAAATCACAATAAATAATAGTTTTTTCTGAAACGCCCTGTGATTGTGGGAATGCAGATAGAATCTTATTCCACGGAACGAAAAATTAAATACCAGGAGTACATAAACTATCTCGGGTGTCTGGTACCATTTCCACGTCACGTTATTTGGGCGGGTCAATCCAACATACTCGACAGGAATTCCATACTGATGGGCGATTAGTACTTTTTGTATAGCGTTAGTTTCGTAAAGCGCGCTTTACAAAATGAATTTAAAAAACCTAGACTGGCACGCAAAGTGCCTATAACAAATAAAATAAATTGATAAATATAATCAATTGTTGGAAATATAACCCCCTATTCCTTATTCCAAAGAGACTCCGCGAGCAGGAAGTCGAGTTGAGTCGGTTTGCTGACTAGGACGTGTACTGTGCCCTGCTCGTGAAGTGTCGGCACCGCGGTATCGCGACATTTCGCTGCCAAGGTTTTTTCCCCCCTGGCTTGCCGGGCCGGCAACACGGTACCGCGTCATTTCGGTGACCGAACTTTCTCTTCCGGACTGTGGGCTCCGCCCGCAAAACTGCCTTTTTTAAGGCAACCCATACGCCAACACTAATTACTTTGTGTATTTTCTTTCAGACTGGCACCACCCGCACTCAACATCCGATCGAGCCCTCCACTGAAGGCTAGGTACAGGCAGTCGGCACTGTATCGCCTCCTGCCTAACGCCGACACTCTAAAGTACACGAGGCGGACCAAGACGGGCCACATCATCGTAACTTTTCCCCCTCCAGCAACCAACACGGTCGAGATGCCCCAGCCCGCAGCCGAGCAGGAGCCCACGGCGGGGCCCTCATCTGCCCCCCACCGCCCCCCACCAGGCCCGGCCTCCACCTACAAGCCCCCATCGAGGCCCGCGGTGGCCATGGAAACCTTCCCACCCCTACCATCAAGCGACGGCTGGCGCCACCCTTCCAACCCGATCAAGCGGCCCCACTCACCAACGGCCGAAAACACCACGATCCGGTGCGAGAACCGGTTCACCAACCTACCTGAGGTGAGCGAGGGCGGCGGCGCGCCGCGCACAAAACGCGCCAACATTAATACTTCTTTTCCTCCCACAGGAGAAGCTGCCAGGAGGAACCGCGTGCCCCCAGTGGTGATGACCCTGGGCGCCAAGACCCACCAGCAGATAACGGCGAACATCAAGACGCACCTCGGACCCGGAAACGACTTCAACATCCGGTACAACAGGGGCGGCACGGCCAACATCCTCGTGCGCTCCATGGAAGACCATCGAGCCCTCACTAACGGCCTACGAGCGGAAGCCACGAGCTTCCACACCTTTACGTCGGAAACCGACAAGACCAAGAAGACGGTCATCAAAGGACTGCCCGACATCGACACCCAGACCATCAGCGAAGACCTCGAGAGCCAGGGCTTCCCCGCCACCAAGGTCGTCAGGATGACGACAACATCCTCCGAGTACCCGCTCTTCCTGGCCCACTTCAACAAGGAAGTGGATATGGGGAGACTAAGAGCCTCCGTCCTTTACCTGTGCCACTGCAGGATCAGGCTGCAAAAGTACCGCAGCAAGCACCTGCAGCACGGCACCCAGTGCTACCGATGCCAGGGGTTCGGCCACGGGTCGAGCAACTGCTCCCACACGGCACGCTGTGTCAAATGCCTGCTGGAGCACGCTTCATCCGAGTGCCCCAAGAAGACCAGGGACGAGCCCGCCGCGTGCTGCAACTGCGGAGGCCCACACCCGGCCAACTACCGAGAGTGCCCCAAGAGGGTACAGTACGTCGCGGCCCTTCAGCGCAGATCGACGACGCGCCACACCACTCCTCTGACCAGGGCAACAGAGGCACGACCCCCACCACCTACCGTCAGAGCTGATGACCGGCGATCCTGGGCCAACGTCACCAGCGGCTCCCCCCCGCCTCCTCCACCGGCCGAACCACGCCACCGACCCGAACCGGAACCGACCACCAACAGCGATGATGATGACATCATGGCTCTGCTGCACGGCCTCATCCGAGTGCGCAGCAGACTGGCTTCCTGCAAATCCAAAGCAGAGAAGCTGATTATCCTCATGGAGCTCCTCAACGACACCATCAATGGATAAGGACGCATCCGTGCTGAAGATACTCATGTGGAACGCACGCAGCATCCAGAACAAAACCGACGAGCTGCTAGACCTGACCAACAGTCTCGAGATCGACATCATTCTTCTCAGCGAAACTCAGCTCTCCGAAAAAACCAGACTCAGAGTGCCAGGCTACGACGTCTACAGAAACGACAGACCACTACCTGAGGACAGAAGGGCACGCGCAGCGGGCGGAACAGCCATCCTCACACGCCAAGGACTCCAGATAACGAGACTACCAACACCTGCTATGGAAAACATGGAAGCTACTGTCATCAGAGTCGAGATAAACCACCTACCGACTACAATCATCTCGGCATACTGCCCGTCGAACTCAGCGAATATCACGAGAGGCGACCTCAACAAATTACTCGCGCTAGGTACAAGAGTACTCGTAGGAGGCGATCTAAACTCCAAACACCGACATTGGAATAACTTCAGATCCAATAAAAACGGAAATATTCTCTTTAAACACCTCGAGAATCACGACTACGTAGTGCTCGCACCGGACAAGCCGACCCTATACAACCCGAGGATGAAATACCCGAGCACTCTCGATATCGCGCTGGTGAAAAACATACCACACATATCTCCACTGATGACATTAGACAAACTATCATCCGACCATTTTCCGGTGAGCTTCACAATCGGCGGCAACATCACGAGAAAAACCAGAACTCAACTCGATCTCCGAAAAGCCGATTGGAAAAACTTCAAGGAGGGGATCAACGAGCAAATCTACCTAACATCTGAGACTCTCACTACGCCGGCGCGCATTGACGAAGCGGTCAACTCGCTGACGAAAAACATCCAAACAGCCCGCGATAAGTGCATCCCCGTGAAGAAAATCCAACCCTTCACCGTGAAGCTCACAACGTACATCAAACTTCTGATCACCGAAAAAAATAGACTTCGCCGAATCCACCAGAACACCCGAGAAACCTGCTTCAAAGTAGCCGTCAACGCTCTCGGCAGAGAAATCAAGGAAGAGATCGCGAAGTTGAAAAATACTCTGTGGTCAGAAAAAATCACGTCTCTCACCACCCAGGACAACTCACTCTGGAAAATGGCAAAGGCCCTGCGCTATCAAGATAACAGCATCCCGCCCCTCAAACAGATCAACTCCTCGAACCTGGCACTCTCGGACGAAGAAAAATCCAACACCTTGGCCGACGGATTCGAGAAAGCTTACGCTACAACGGACGGCATGAGCGACCCGGCAGTAACCAGCATGGTAGACAGCACACTAGCAGAGCTACATTTGCTTCCCCAAACCGACGTGGACGACATCAGGCTCGCTTCACCGAAAGAAGTGGCCCACATCATCAGGTACCTCAAACCAAACAAGGCACCGGGGGAAGACCAAATCACCAACACGCTCCTCAAACACCTTCCGCAGAGAGCTATCATCTACCTGACGAAGATCTTCAACGCCTGCCTACTGCTGGGCCATTTTCCCGCCTCATGGAAAAACGCCTGCGTCCTACCTTTCCACAAAGCGAAAAAAGATCGATCGAATCCGACTTCATACCGCCCCATCAGCTTGCTGCCCACGCTCAGCAAGGTGCTCGAGCAAGTCATCCTCAACCGGTATCTCCCCCACCACGTCAACAACAAGACTCTACCTGACGAACAGTTCGGTTTCAGAAAGAAACATTCGACAGTCCACCAGCTCACGCGCGTCACGGAGCACATTTCGAGAGCTTTCAACGTGAACCAATACACCACCATGGCTCTACTAGACCTCGAAAAAGCTTTCGACACAGTATGGATGGACGGGCTGATTCACAAATTGTACATCACGAAAACACCTACGTACATCATCCGAATAATTCAAGCCTATCTGAAGAACCGAACCTTCAACGTCAAAGTGAGGGAGACCACATCAACATCACGAGAAGTACCCAAGGGCGTGCCGCAAGGAAGTCTACTCGGGCCCCATCTCTTCAATCTATACACCTACGATGTTCCCCCTCTCAACCGGTGCAAGAAAGCCACGTACGCCGATGACATGGGCCTATACGCGTCATCCGTAGCGCCCAGACTGGCCGTGAAATACCTACAAGAGGGTCTCAACACCATCGGAGACTACTACAAAAAATGGCGCCTCAAACTCAACGAGGCCAAAACCGAAGCCATCACCTTCACACGTAGGCTGAAAAACAAGACACCGAACGAGAAAATCACCATGAGCGGAACTCAACTAGAGTGGAAACCCGAAGTGAAATACCTAGGCCTCACCATGGACAGCCGCCTAAACTGGAAAAGCCACATCGAAAACGCCAGAAACAAAGCGCAGCAAGCTATAGGAGCAATCAGCCCCATCTTCAATCGGAGAAGCCCACTAGCTGAGAAGAAGAAAACTCTTACTATACCAGAGTCAAATCCGCCCAGTTCTAACTTATTCCATTCCAGTGTGGAGTAACATATCCAAATCTACATACAAGAAAATTCAAACTCTTCAGAACAAATGTATAAAGATTACGTACAATACACCTATGTACACAAACCTCAAGATCCTACAAGAACAACAGGAAATTCCCACACTCGAAGAATACTCTCACCAACTGACGACGAGATTTTACAACACCTTAAATCCCGAAAATCCACTCGTGAAAGAACTGGGCGCATACAATTCACCTGACGATCTCCCGTTCCGCTACAAGCACAGGATGCCGAAACACATTATTCTGGAGCTCTACGAGGACTCCGACACCGAAGACGACACGGACTCCGACGCGCCCCCCGATCTCGACGCGCCCCCCGGCCCCGACCCACGCGCGGACACCACCGATATGGGCACCACCGTCACCAATACGGACACCCCCAGCGCGGGTGTCCACCCGGTCACCATCCACACGGACACCCGCGTGCGGCCACCACCGGCTTGGGTCCGGTGCAATCCCGCACACCCGGACTAGGAAAATAGAAGACGACGACTCACCAAAAAAGAAGAGGACTAACACCGGAAAAAATGAAATAGATGAAATACAATGAAATGTAAAGTATTGAAGTACCTGAAATGTAAAGTATTGAAATATTTAACTTCAGTAAAATTAAAAGTAAACAACAGTAAATAGTTCAGAACTAAATGTTTGTCTTTCCCAGTTTTGTTTAGGGTTTTTTATCCAGTTAAGATCTTTTCCCTAAAAAGTCATGAAATGTAATTAATAAATTCAGTCAATTTAAATAAAACCATCAGATGGTAATAGTAATAAGGCCAAAGTGGCCGGAGTACTAGTTAGCCAGAACTCATGAGGGGTATTTGTACAAGCCCCAGCTAGTTAGAGGATTACGAAAGAATCCGTAAAATCAAAAAAAAAAAATCAGAGACTCCGCACAGCCGCGGCAACAGCGAAATCCCTCAAATAACAGGAATACATGCAAGAAAGGTGCAAAACGAAAACTTCATCTCAATTGAGACTTCAGTCGCGGCCAGAAATTATATTTTGAAAAAATAACGATCAGGAGTGCATAATATTAAGAAGTATTTCACAGGTAAACTGAGAAAAAAAAGGCCCTAATGAAATCATCTCAAATTCCGCACATTGCACGAATGCCGAAACTGAGAGGAGTTATGGACAATGAAACTCATTCATTCGCGTTCTTTGTTGTCTATTGCAGTGTGAAAATAAATATTGATTAAAGTGCAACATGAAGTAAGACTTTTTGTAATATAAACGTATAAATTTGTTTTGAACCACTTCAATTTAATATAATAATCTCGACCGGCTTCGGAAGTACCCTTCTGTACCAGACGTAATGGCACACAAACGAACTGTAGGGGGGCAGCTGATCCCGATCTGCGGAGAGGGCTGGGAGAGGAGAGAGCACAACCTACCGTTCCCTCGGCGAGGAGGAACGATACTAACGACAAGACCTTATTTACGACTTTTGTAATTATTCGGGCCTTGTCCGTGTGACGATGCTTGGTCTGGGTCCAATGAAAGACAGTAGTCCGATGGAGGTTCAGGGTACGCGGTGGTCAGAAGGAAAGAAGGCGAGTAGATCAGAAGTCAGAGAGGGGAGTCGAGAGAGAGGGCGGTTAAAGACTAACTGACTCTGACTGGCTTTCGCAGGTTACCTAAAGCGGTCTACAGCGAGCAGACCTACCACACCCTGCGCAAGTTCGACAAGCCCCTCTCACCCCGCTCTCGCTTTATTTATTTATTTAATATTTATGACGATTTATTTAAGTCATTGCGGTGATGGGACACACCCCGCCACCGGCATAATATGTTTACATTCACATCGGGAGTCGGAATCGTTTGCGAACAGCGAAATAATATTTATTTTACGATCCGAATCCATTACAAATTAGACATAATATAAAATCTATAAAAATGTGAAACAAAACATTCTGGGAGAGGCGAACACGTCCGACACACCTTCCCTCGTCAGGAATATATTAAAACTAAACTATGATATAAAATAATGATAGATATACATAAATCTTTAGGTGTTGGAGTGGGAGCACAATTCGATTCACTGAAAAATATCTAAAAGAGGACTATACGATAAATTTACTTCTTTATTTAATATAGAATTATTATTTAAGAATTTTCTAATTTCTAGTAATTCTAAATTATCTAATTTTTTGCCTGATGGTGAAGAATTTAAACTACTGTATCTTTATTAAAACTACGATCGGTTGAAATGAAATGATTGACAAACTCTGAAATATTATATTAAATTGAAGTGGTTCCAAACAAATTTATACGTTTATATTATATACTAACTGCAGTATATTACGCCATGGTACATTCACACATTTCCTATCTCTGCTGTATCTGGGGCTTTGCCTCGAAGAAATTGATTGCTGATCTGCAGGTGGTTCAAAACCGAGCCCTCAGAAATGTTTTTGAACTTCCATGGGACACTCATGTCAGGGACATCTACTCAGTTTCCGGTATCCTTCCAATCACGATCCTTCCTAAGTATGAAATCACCAGCACCATCCTACAAATTACTCAACAATCAACTCACACTAACGTCAAGCCACTTTACTCGAAATAACAATAAAATCCGCATTCCTCAAACACACACTACAAAATATGGAATAAAATCTTTTAACTACATTGCCTACACACTTTATAATTCGCTTCCAGATATGTACAAAACCATCCAGAAAAATAAAAAATCCCAAAATGATGGTATAAAGGAATACTTTTTAAGGATATTTAAAAATGAAAATCAGTAAATCCATATTTGTATATTTTGTTGTTCCCTTATATGTTTTCTCTTGTGTGTTCTATTTAACTTGGCCTTATAAAATTATTTCTGTCTGTATGTGAAACTTCTATTTTTTATATTTTGCTGTCAATGTAAAATTGTATGTACTATCTCCTACTTAT
>JAHDVE020007559.1:0-64459 GCA_022606495.2 Halesus radiatus | reverse complement strand
AATTATTTTTTTATTGTTTAGCGTAAATGCTGTTATGTTTTATTTGGTGTAATTAAGTTATAGAAAAAATCTATTCCTTTTGATTTTATCCAGATCGATAAAGCAAGTTTCATTAAATGTGTTAGTGTTTTCTCTCTTGTTTGTTTTAAAGATGTAGGCATGTGATTATATAGTTTAATTGCATAGTATTTAAAATGTCTTTGTCCGTGTGTGGTATATATTACTGGGATATTAAGAGTATAGTTTGTTGAAGATCTGTTAAAATAATTGATTGGGATTGTAGGGGAATATGAAGATTATATTTAAAGAAATGTAGAATTGCAAATTTAGCCTAAAGTCTTATAATTGTCATAACACAGCGCTATACAAATCATCCAATTATTATTATTATTATTACGTCTAAAAGTTTGAAAATCAGAATCTGTAAAGTATGTTACTTGAAGAATAATTTTAATTATTGTCTTTTGTGCTTTTACTAGTCTATACAAATATTAGTTGCACTTTCCTAAGACAGTAGTCCATATGTGATTGTGGATTTAGAAAGAGCAAAATATATGGTCTTTAAAATTGTGTGTGGGGAAGATGTTCTTAATACTTTTTAAGACAAACGATGTTTTTTTTAGTTTGGTTGTAATATAGTCAATGTGGTCAGTCCAATGTAAACTTATATTTTACTTTTTTATTAATTTCTTACCTGCTTTAATCAATTTTTGCCTATGTTTATAATTTGTATATTCTTATATTATTGTGTTGTAATTTTTATTATTTGTCTATTCTTGACATTATTTTTAGTATTCTATATATCCCCGGTGAAGAAAGCCTCGTTTTCAAAACATGTAGATCTGTGTATATTAATAACGTGGTGAATACAAAGTATTTTAAGGAGCTTCTCGTACAAAAATTTTGTACTAAATGAACTGTCAGGGTTGATATTACAGATTGATAATGGCTTAGAATTCCCCTGATACTGGCGATCAGTTCTTACATGTGTCCAATTACTAGTAAATGGTTGCTTCGGGAAGTAAAAGTGTATTGCATTGGCATATCCATTAAATGTAAACTTTCCACGAAATATTTCAAATTTATGAAAGAAAAAGATTTGGATGCGACCGAGATCGAACTCGGAATCTCCCTCTCGCCGAGCGGACGCTTTGTCGATTACACTGATTACCAAAACTCCATTCCATATCGTCCCTCTTATCAACCATGCACCATATTCGTACACTGACATATCGTCCCCTTAGAAGTAATACTCATTAAGTGCCATACTAGCTGTAAGACACATAGTGACTTTTACATCCACAGAGCGAAAAAATACATAGAGATGCTCTAACATGGCAGGGGAAAAAATCAAAATTAAGGGGGCGAGGGGCGAACTTAGCCGTGTCATTTTCATTTAGTTTCCGAATAAATCCATCTCGACAGTTTGCAGGCAACTCGCATTGCACCGCAAATTCTTAGTATTTACTATTCGAAAAGCAAATCTGCTAATAATCAACTCGGCCTTTTTTACTATTGTGCGGAACTCATCACAGAACTCATTTTTTATATAATAGCCATTCTAAAAGATTCAAAACTAACCTAAACCGTCAATTTAAATAATTTAGCAAATGAGTAAAAAGGTTCAACTTGTTTTAAAAAAAACGAGGATTTAGTTTGACCCTTTTACAAATGATTTATAATTTGCTTTCCGTAGTCATAATCACGTGAAATAAACGTGGACGACAGCGAATTAGTCTCACTAAAACTTGAACATATATTATATATTGAATAAGCATAAAATACAGTAAAATAACGCTTATCTATGTAATGTAATGCAATAGTTTTGATTATTAATAGTAATCTTCTATTTTAACGTTTGATTGCACAGGAAACCATAATTATTGTTTTATTATTTTATTTAGATAGTGTCTCGGATTACATGATTACAAATCTTACTAATAAATTCGGGTAGAATCGTACAGTTATAAAATGGTAGTAGCCAAAAAATATATGGGAATTAATTGAGGACGATTTTGACAGTTCTTAGAAGCATGATACCGATAAAAATGATAGGATGGATTGGGGTAGCCGTAGCTCAATTGGCATAGAGCTCGCAGGTCCCGGATAGACCATGAGGTCTTGGGTTCGAATCCCAGCGGCTACCTATATATTTCTCTTTTCTGTGTCTTTTTGGTTTCTTGTTTCGATTTGGGAGTTGTTAATATTATCTACAATTATTAAAAATATATAATTTATTTCTCAATATCTCTATTTTCTATATCTCGCTGCCGGTCGATACCCGAATAATAACGTAGTGTATTCGAGAAATCCGTAAACCTGCCGGGTGCTAGATTTTGGTTAGTTTCCATCCGTCAAAATGGTAGGCAAACTTGGTTATTCAGCTGAGTTTCGGAAACTTGAATTTCCATTTCTCAAATATGTCTTCGTTAATTGAAAACCAGCCAATAATTTCGAAATTTGTGAAAACTATGTTAATCGTCAAATAGACGAGGGTTGAACGAGGGTTTTGAAGGCCTCGATAAACTTGGCAGTTTTTGTCGATGTAAACTGGCAAAATTAATCGGCTTTTGTCGAAGGTAGACTAATCACAAATAAAACATAAACGTTTTTGACAATTCTAATGTTATATTAGCCCCCATGAGCGCATGTCGTAAAATAGATAAATGGCTCTAAAATCAAAGAGTCCAGTTACGATCACTTCCATTCCCGAGTTTGTGCCACCAGCCACCAGCAAGCAGAACACAAACGGCACTTCTTCAGTCAAGTATGAGTAAATTCGCGATACTTTTTACCGTGTGGTCTCGAGAACTTGAATTTGCCGCTTTGACTTTGTTGGCGACTGTGCAAGAACTAGTTTGAAAGTCGTCAGCAAAAACCATTCAGAAGCCCGTCGAGTTATGCGAGAAGTCTTAAATCCGACGTAATGATGAAGTAATCACTATTATATTACGCTAAGATCAATGTCATCTAAAGTTTTCAAGATTTAGAGGCCTTGAAATATTCCATAGAAGCAATTATTTTCGATTTATTTTTGTGCCTTTTGGGAGGAATGGATTTGAGTGTGTTTCTTGATGAAGGAATTGTAATTACTTTCCTGTTGATATTATTAAAAATCAGTCATTCATTGCATCTATTGACTGTCTTTTTTGTAATTTATTCAGCTTATTATTAGATTTTTTTTATAACCCTTTCTTGCCGGTGCTGTCAACTGATTTGACTTATTTCTAATTATTTTAATATCTCTGTAAATATTCTAAGTACAGAGCACATATTTTAGACGTTCTTCAACAATGTATTTATGTTTTGAATAAAATAATGAAAATATACATATTTTTACCGGACGAAATAGAAAAAATGTTTCGATTAAAATTATGTAAAAAATTAGTCAATACTCGTACATACGTATTTCTGCGTACTTTGATATAATGTCTTGCCGAGTGATTCGAAGAGGCGCAGGGTTACGATCACCTCGCCATGATGAGCAGTCGTCAGTAGTAGCCGGCGGTCTGCCGGCGGTAATAGACGAATCATGCTTTTTAAGCGTTACCGATGTCTTTTCCTCATTTTAAGCGCATGATTTACATGCGTAATAAATATAAACTATTCATTTTTATCCAACTTGAAAATTACAAAATTCTAAATGTGTATTATGTACACTGAATGTACAGCACCGGAGCTTGAAGGATTTTCTAGCACCGTAAAGGAAGGGTTAAACTAAAATACTTGCATAATAATAATTATATATATATATATAATTATAATCTGACATAATATATATTAATATATAATATATATTATGTCAGATTGGGCAATGCGATACACGCTCAATTCTGTTTGGATATAAACATTTTTATTTATCCTCCACACAGCATCCCCAAAGATGATATAGGCCTTGAGGAAAATTATTTCCTCCTTGGTCTCCTGTGTGGAGTTACTGTAAAAAAAAAAAAAAACATATTCGACGTTCTCTGTGGTTGAGTGGTTGCCATCCTTGGCTACGAATCCGGTGGTCGCGCGTTCAAATATCGGTATCTATCTATATAATAATAAAATTTTAAAACAATACTAGTAATTTATTTTTAACTTAGTTAAATTAGTAATACATTCTTTCAGTGTTTTCATCGTTTTGTGCGTCCCCTAATGATGTATTATCTATTGAAACCCTGTTACTTGAATGTCATCAACGTCAGTTCTATAAAGATGCAAGAAGTGCAAATAACTTCGGAAAATCCACCGCACGATGGTGGATGGTGGTAAACAACTGAAAAAAATAATACCATATCTGTAAGGAATGCGTATTAACGATTAGCTAAGTGTCATAACGTAGATGCCATGATTAATTCTATCTCCCCCTTTTCAAATACATAAAAACGGGAATAAAACTAAATCAGAGATGGTTTGGACAGTTATGAAAGGAATAAGACCCAAAAGGTGATGAGAAACACTAAGCAAATCGCTGTTATAGAACTTCGGAAGGATATGATTCAACTAGGCCCTGTCCATACACCGGGCTCATAGTGTTCAAAGCAGTTCCCAAACAACAACAAATATTAGCAGTTAATGCGGCAAACGAATCAACTGTGACCATGGTAATATTTCGGGACTTTGCATTAATGTTCGACTATTGTTCGATGCTTTCTCGCACTTGTCTATGTCGTGCGACTTATTGTCAGGACGGAGCTTTTGACTTTCAAACGTTTTCTTTACTTTAACAATATATCCAGAATTGGCTAGATGCTCCGCATTGCGGCGGTGAACTCCCTTGTCATCACGCGACAAGCCTTGAGATCGAACTGAAGCTGGCAATATCTCCTTCCAGTGACAATAAGAATCGGATCGGGTAGGGAGGGGTGGGTAATCAACTATGTGACAATTATGCATTTAAGATGCCAAAACACTATATTTTAACCTCCGTGTTGGTCTCTCGATCGTTTAACAATATATTTTTTAAATTTTTTAATGAAATGGTTGTGGCAACATTTCCAACAAGCCATTTAATTTGTGGATTTATTCATTCAACAAACCTAGTTATGCGTTTGTTCATAAACATAATACATAATTGACCTGCTTGAATTCAAATGCGGCCGAGAAATAATTGTGAAATTAAATGCTTAGTTTTCAGGCCACTAGTGACTAGCACTAGAGTGGTCTAATCTCAAATTCGTACATTGGAGATGTCCACATTTGTCCTCTTTTCTACTATACTATTATACAGGTACACACTATGCTACATCACGCTCATCGGTCAAATGAATTATACATATATTTTCATATTACAGATCGATGAAATGGTGGATGCAATCTGTTAGCCATAAGTTTTCAACAATTTTTTTTATTATTATTTTTAATTTTGCTACATAGCGATCCCATAAGTTATAAAACTCATTTTGGCATAAAACTTATAATAGATTGTCTGTAGTTAGTGATAACACTGAAAAAAATGTACAAGTACCCTTGAAGTGATTTTCCACAAAAACGGTGCTATACATATCACACAAATATTATTTTAATTTTTTACATGTTTTATGGGTTGGGGTCTTATTTTGTGGTTAATCGTGTCTGTTTTGTTTTTCGTGCATTTAGAATAGTATTTAAAAGGATTAGAAAACATCATGTTTAAGCATTTTTTATGGTTAGACCACTATTGAGCAATGATTGTCTCTATCTTTTTTCTTTGTGTAAATGACGGTTGATTATTTTTTTCTCTCATGGCATGCCACAAAGATGTTTCGATTATATAAATAACTCGATTTCTCAACAGTTAAGGGTTAGATCAATCTTGCACTAGTGGCCTGATTTGACTTTGTGGATTACTTGCAATGACATTTCAATTTGGTACTATTTGTAGCACTCTCCTCCGGCTATTGCTCGACTCTATCTCAGCATTCGTGGATGAATCTTATGGATGAAGTGCGGGAAGATTTGGATATATAACATGATACAGGAAATAAAACCCTATTCACATTTAAACATAGTCTTTATTGACTATACAACCCCAATTAAATGTAGAGGAAGAAAAGAGTGGAGAGTAAGACTAAGATAAATTAATAATTAATTAAAGGGATAAATGATGGCTCCTGTGGTCATAATCCTCTCCTCCGGCTTCAGAAAAGGCCGCTCCAGCCCGGATGTTCACCGATTCCCACGGTCCATGATGCGTAGTCCATCCGCCATCCGAAGCTCCATCCGCCACAGCTTCTTCCGCGAGGTTCAGGAAATGATAGGTGAGGATGCTACCTTAGGTCCTGTGGGGTCGTCGATACAGCCACCGACTCTCGTATCCATTCACATCACTCCACAAGGATTTCCTCCAACGCGCCAGGCACGCGCGGTTGGATTTCACCGCTTTACGAATTGGCCATCAGTAATTAAAAAACATACCCACTTCGGGTAGATTGGGTAGACGCTCGTTGGTGTCAAACAGAAAAGAAAAGAAACTAACACATATCACTCCCTTCAATCACGTCGAGCTCCACCGCCCGTGTCAGGTTATGTCCGGCGCCATCTTGTCTTAGCTCTGTTCCGTCGGATGTCTCCCATAGACATTTTCTCACAAATCTCTTCCGTAGACAATAATAATAATAGACGCGGGGTCAGTATTTACGTTACATATTACTAATTAAATTATTTCTTATACGTCACATAGAAGCATTCAAATGAACAAAGTACTTCCGAAATATCGTTAAACGTAATTCACTCACGTGGTAGCAAAACACTAAGCCTCTAATTCTTAAAGTTCTGGACGCGTGACTGAGTTTCAACAGTATTGATAAGTCATGTATGATTGCTTTGTGTTCTGCGTGGCAGAATATCTTCCACTTGAACTTAAAGCACAGGAAGACAAAGTTCTTTCCGTATCAAAGCTTCGATAATGATCGAAGATCAGATCAAAAGTATGTTGAATCGATACCCGATTGTAATCCGCAACATCTGGACTTTGAACCAGAGCAATCGTTTCTTTGTTTAGCATATTTAAAAGAGAATTCTATATCTTTTTTGAATCGCTATATCTTCTTTGATCCACGGAGATATAGTATCGGAGATCCAAATGATTTCCTGTTATATGAGAGTTACGTGAACGGTCGTTGGTTGTTCGATCAGCAAGACTGAGTCTATGCAGTAGTGCTTAATGAACAGGACACGATTTCTATTCGAAGGACTCTCGGTCTGGTGATTGTGTTCTGAAATGTGATTCTGGATCAAAACAGTCGGTGGACATTGTTGTAACAATTTTAACAAATACTTTTCTACCTAGCCCGGATTTCAACAGTATTTTGTACACTGAAACAATTTTTTTTTTTTTGAAAAAAGGTATATCTTGTTTTGACGCTTTACTTAATTTTTCAAAGTTATAAATTGAATTATGGAATTAAGTGTTGACCTCGGAACTCCAACCATCGAAAGTTTTACGGCTTCAGATATCACAGAAATAGATGTTCTGTTCAATTATTGTTGAGAGGAACGGCTACGCTGCCTGTTTCATGCATAACTTAATTTTTAATTTGAGGCCAAAATACCCATCCAAACTGAATGATATACATATAAGCATTTTTTTTTGTTAAAAGTTTAATAAATATCTAGTGCGCATGAGAAGTATCTTATTTATTTTTGTTTATACTTTTTGATATAAAAATCATTAGGTTTAGGTGAGTATTTTTGCCTCAAATCCAAAATTAAGTTTTTTATGAAACAGTTCCTCTTAAGATTTTCAAGCTTTGCATACAAATTTACTTGTTCTAATGTGAATTCCTTTTATATTGCCTTTTAGATGATTTTTTGTTTGCATGAAGTCTGATTTTAAAGCCACGCTGCTCACCTAACCAGGTCTAGGTGGCCTGTTCTAGGGTTATCGTGACGCAGTAACATTGGCGTGCATTGCCCTATGACCACAGGTAGGCTGTGTGTATTTTTCAAGTTTCACTATGAATTGTGCTTTGAATATTTGAAAATGGCTATTTTATATTTATGTGGCCAATTGAATAACCAAATTAATAGAAAAAATGCGTTTTGGTCACACATTCGTCGCATTTTTTAAATGCCTTTTTTTTTATTACGATTCGTTTTTCTTCGGGAAGGCACAGCTTTTCAGCCTCTATAGACCGCACGTCACTGCACAGTAGGTACTTTTATAATACCTGAAATTGTTAGACAAACATAATCCGTTATTATATGGCGTGTCATTGTTCATATTTTTACCGGGTATTCAAAGTGGATCTCTTCCTCGTCATGTTTTTAACACTTCATGTTTCTGTGAATTTGTCGTCAAAATTTAACGATAAACTCACATAAGGCACTAAGATTTTAATAGTTACTACAAAAAAATATTGCATAGTTTCTAAGAAAGTTATGTACGGAAAATTATAAATGTGGGTACTATTACCATCTCTAAACAAAGTAACATTTATTTGAAAATTTTATTTCATACAAAACATTTATTTTTTCGAATCATATCTAAATAATAAAGTATCTGCCTACGTGTGATTTCCATTTTTAAAATATTCTACCCAAACAAACCTTCTTCTTTTGAATATGTAATCTGTGGCTAACTAGAGTTGTATGTATATGGGCTAACCTCAATACAGCATGGCGGGTTCAATGTTTTTCATACTCATTTTCAAACGTTATAGCAACAGTTTTACATATTGGATTTCATTCAAACTACTCTCTAAACCTTCCAGGCAACCGGTCGAGTAATTTTCGAGAAAATCGAGGACAGGCAGAGAGACATTCATTTTTATGTATAGAAATGAAGTCCAATCCGAATTTTCCACGTCTTTCGTACATGTTTGTTTTATTATTCTATTAATAATAGCATTAGTTGTTGAATGGAAATGAATAGTTGTGTGATTTTTATTAGAAGCACAGATTTCAAACAGTTCTAACCCATTATTCTAAATGGTGAAAGATGTGAAATAAATCATTAAATCGGTTAAACGAAATAATGGAAGTTTCCCAATTAACAATGGCACATAATTTACTATTTTCGTTTACCACTAATAAAACAATTCTTGTAGTAACTAATTAACAGACCATTCATAAAAAAATGACTTACATCAATGAAGCATGAATCCATTCGCCCATGAATTCAACAAACAATGAACAATTTCGTAAACTTTAAATTGTTGATACTCGTTTAGCAAGCGTTAGAGTGTTATTTTTTCACGTAATATACTCGTACGAGTATATCGTACTTTATTTGTTGTTTTCAATTGAAGCATTCTGCTGTTTTGCTAATTCGTGTTTAGCTATATTACATTCATGGTAGTAAATTTCCTTCAGATTTTAATGAGCTAGATCTTTTTTCTTTTTTATCAGTTTCTATTTAAGTAAAATTTGTACGTGAATATGACTTAAGAAATGATGCCATAAATTGTAAGCGTAAAGCATAGCGTATAAGGAATGTGTAAGTATAATGCATATGTATAAGAATAAAGTCACAATGTTCACAGTCCTCCTTACTAGGGTTTCCTATTCTGAGGCGGCCTGCATTTTTTTTTGTATTAAGTATATGTTAGATTGTTTCATAGTATTAAATTCCGTAAGTCTGAAACTTAAACTTTTCGTTGTGTTTTGGCATCTTAAATGCATAATTGTCACAAAGTTGACTACCCACCCCTCCCTACCCGATCCGATTCTTATTGTCACTGGAAGGAGATATTGCCAGCTTCAGTTCGATCTCAAGGCTCGTCGCGGGATGACAAGGGAGTTCACCGCCGCGACATCAGAGCAGCTGACCAATTCTGGATTAATTAGTGAAGTTTCAGTGAGGTGAATATAAGTGCTAAGGATATCCACCCATTTCTCTTCACTCCTTCCTTCACCTTTTTTTCTCATCTGGTTCTCCAGATTTACTTCGCCGCCAATTCCAAAATTGGGATTCTTTCACAGCTATCGAAACACGTTGTCTCCATAATGTTTGCAACTTTATTATCACTCGGTTCTCTCAGCCATGTTTTGACTTTAGTTTTAAATACAATAATGTTTTATTATTATTGAGTTGCTAGGGCATTAGGTATATAGTTTCGCAGCATGAAATTTAATGTTTTTCCACTCCAAAAGATTTATTAATTTATTTAATATCAACGGTATAAACATACCATAAACAATAATTGTATGTCGCAGTTCAATACAAACATAATAATATAGTACAAATAATTTTAAAAGGTAACTATTAAATGTGCCATTAGATCATACAATGACATCGGAAAGTATATAAAGAATAAAAGTTCATAAAGTATATAAAAGTAGGAGATCCGTACATATAAAACATATAAGCAGATTTAGGTTAAATTAACATTAATCGAAAAGATATGATAGTAGAGCCTTCTTGTACTTCCGTGCAGTAGTTAAATAGATTCGCCACATTTGCGTATAGATACTAACTTCATATAATCTAGGTACAAGCGAGCGTTTGTAATGCTCAGTCCTGGTGTTGTTACATTTAAAGGGGATTTTGGAACGAGTAGTACAAAAATTGAATACGTCTTCCAAATGTATTCAATTTTGGGAATAACCAGTTTATTTTGGCTTATTGCCCCGGTTGAGTATTTATCTTGGGCAGTAAATGCTTTATTTTCATATACCTTCTAACGTTTTAATTATTTTAAGTGTCATGTGTTATTCACCTACCATTTTTATTTTATTCTTATAAATCAATTTCTGTGTGCTTTATATGGAATGCGTGGGACTGCATTAATCTCCCCACATACCGGAATGAATACCTACTTATTATTATTATGAACTGTTACAAGTTTTACAATAAGATCGCCTAATTTCGGGGTATGGAGTATTTTTTTTTCTTATTTTTAAAAAGTTTCGGTTGCCGAAGCCGATAATCGATTTCGGTTTCGGCTTAAATCTAGTTTCGGTCGGTCACTACTAACTAACCATCAGACCATTTCCACGCAGAGGCAGGCAGAGAGGACGGACTGCCAAACAAGTCGATATTGGCATACTGCATACTTTCTCTTCTATTATACTGCCTTCTGACATCTGTATTTGATTCACTTGATGGTGACATGTCTTCCTCGGGCGTCCCGGGCTTCTTCTATTCGCATTCGCGTCATTTATTGTCGGTCACTATATTTATGTGTAAGTATCTCTTTTCGTAGAAAAAATATAATTTTTCACTTCTACTTTGGCTGACAAGCTACTTGAAATAACTTTGCCGACAGTTGATTTCGAAACCATTAAAGTTTAGGCTTATAAAAGTACTGATATGAAACTGTATTTTATTGTGGTATGATTTTAACGGAGACGTAATATCTGGCGTTCCACTTAGAGCCTCGTGGACACCGCTAATTCTTTTCAGGCTCATTAATATCCCCGATGCCAATAGCCTAAGGTTCTAATCACGAACACATCGGAGAACAATTTTTGAACATAATAATTAATTGTTACCATCACCGTTTTCGCTAGGAAGCTTGTTAGCACACTGTTTTCAGCGCCGCAGGCATATTTTTATGCAAGCAAGGCGTGGGAAATGGGATTTCGGCACGCAACTTTGTGTGTTACAAAGCAAAACAAAAATTCAAATGTTGTGTACGCTTTAGCAGGTGTTGTTTACTAGATGCAAATGTGACACGAAATAATCACAACCGAACATGAATCTGGAATGAAATCCGTGTTTGTTTACTTGATTATTGAAATAATTACACCACCAACAATAGCTCGGCGACCGCCGTGGTCGAGCGGTCGAGATTTTCATCGAATCCAGAGATTGAGGGCTCGAATCCCGGCGTGCGCAATTATTTTTGTTTATTAATTAATTTCTGTTATTTGACATTTCAATACATAGATAACATTTTATTTTATATAACAGTATATTTGCGGTACGTCCCAGATTGGTAGATACTCTCAGTATCGCCCTAGCGAAAGACAACCATTCAGAAACGAAACGTTCCTTGAAATGATTTTAGTCGTGTTTGGTGACCAGAGCTCAGTAGCTAGTTACTTCCTAACCATCTTCTTCCCTTCCCCACTCCCTTCGGCTTCACAACATGCCCCAATTGGGGGTGCCATATTTCCACTGGCTCAATGAAACATGCAGATATTAAGGGCCAGCACTCAAAAATAGCCCTAAACATCAGTTTGCGGGTTGCTAACTCATGCAATACCACAAATTATGTATACCTAAATTCCATATCGACATACAAAAAATCGTCGTACTGTAATCTTTAAATTCTATGAAATACGTCCTAAAATGGGTGCGGTTTGAAATCCAGTGAAAGCAATTTTTATGCAAGTTTTACCTAAAATTCCGGTACGTATTTCAAATAGAGTTTAAAAGATTACAGTTTGAGGATTATTGTCTTTTGAAACATTATACATTTTACTAATTACCCGTATAGAAATAACATATAAATCATTCAGAGTATTTCTTGAGTTAGCAACCTGCGAAGTGCGTATTTTTTGGGTTCTAATCGTTAAGAAAGATTTGAATCCCGAAAAGCGGAAATTGTTTCATTTTTCGACATGCTTCTTCCATTCCGACATCCTGTAAAAACCTGAATAGGTTTTGGTCTCAGGTCTATAAAATTAAACTTTTATTTTGACCTTATAATGACAAAATTACGTAGGTAGTGCAAAATTAATTTCGGGAAGTTACGGAGAAAGTGAGGATTGGAGAACAGAAAAAAAAACTTTTCAATCTTTTAAGACTGTTTTGAGTGATTATTTCACTCTGGACAACGAGTGTACAAACACTAACTTCGGTCACTTGCCATAGGCCCATTTCTATAAATGTTGTGTTTCCATTTTCTGTGGTTCTCGACTACAAGCGTTGCGAGATTATTTTAACATTATCGCCAGAAAACCACATGACGTAATATCTGAAATCAGAATGCAGTGTCCAAATTAAGAATGTAATTTTCAGCCAATAATTAATATTGTCGGAGGTGGTGAAATAGCTATTTTATTGTTTTCTCGATCAGTGGCATGCTAAATTGTGCAAATATCTATACAGGGTGTAACAAATATTGTCTAGAATTTTTTTTCCTGAATGGTTAACATATACCTCGTTAAATTTACTTGAACAATTAGAAATTAACAAACGAACGAATTATCCTATAACATTAATTAATAAAGTAAGGAAAATTATATATTCACCGCTTCTCTGTATGTTCACATTATCAAAATAATACAACACATTTTAATAAATCAATTGAGAAAAGATTGTCAGATAAGTACAAGCAAACACATTATAGATGTGAAAACCTAACAGAATTCAGAATTTTAATTGTTTTCTAGCTAAATCGGTTTTACCGATAATAAATCATCCGTCCAAATTGAAAAGCAGTGGGAGTAAATAAAATCATATAAATAAGTATAATTAGCACAGTTTGAAAATTGCCTTAAACACCGAAACATCTGTCACAATAATAAAAACTGAAAATACTTGCAGAACTTAATAATAAAATTATTAAATTTGATGTATATTAAATTAAAAAAATAAATAAATGGAGTTCTACGAATGAAAAACAAAAACAATGAATTTATTATACTTGAATTGATATTAGCGTACATTTTAAATAACAAAAATTATTGCCACTCTTTTACATCTTTGTTATTTCAATATATATACGTATTTTCTTCTAGTATTTTATTTTAGCGTCCTTTTTTCATTTCTTTGTACCCATTATCCGTGGCGTTCACAAGACGAGTTTCTAACCGGGAGAAAAAACAGCGAATCAATTGATATTATCAAAACTCACCACAAACGTGGTAAGTTTTCTTTAAGCTGCTGGCCTTAGCCGATGTTGGTTGGAATTGCGTACGCATATCACCAGTCAATTACTGGGTGGGTATATACAATTTTCATATTTTTTGACCGGACAATTGCATGAAAGAAATCCAACCTAATAGATAATTGTTTCGTTAATAATTAGTATAGTTGTACTAATTAATAGATGTACCAACAGATAGCAATGATTTTCTCGCAACATAATTGTAATGAAAGGCACGGCCTTTCAGGCACTAACACAAACGACTCGTCCCTTGAATGAGTATCACGTACACGTGTAATTTTTTTTCGTTTCGAATAAAGGCAATACGTTTGCATCATTTTGCATGCTTAGTTTCTGCCTTTGACACCTTATAGTGGTGCGCTGCGTTTCTAAGTTAATACTCGGCCCGTGTTTTTAAATGTGTATATTGATTTCTTGCAACAATTTGATGAAATTTTATATTATTTTTATGCTGGGTAAGGTAGGCAGTGCTTATGTGCCTATATGGACTGAACGTCACTGCCTATTATTCATCTACTATCTAGTAGGTATTATATTTGAATATGGTATCTTTTCACAGAGTTGTTATAATTGAATTAATCTCTCTCACGTGTGAACAATTTGTAAAATTCAAACACAATAAGAAAATAAATTGAAGCATATCAACAGGTACCTAACAGCTTCAATATATAACTTAGTTAAAAACTTAACTATCTCAATTATCTCTTGCTCACTTGTATGTAGGTACATTATGTTAAAACAATTTACTAGGTGTTAATTTCTAGAATCGCCACAACTCTGTAACACGCTTACTGATGGCCAACGAGTGCGCTTAGGCAGAAAAGATACGTTGCATCCAAGATAAATTCGAAGTTTATTTCGTGAAATAAAAAATAAATAAATGGAGTTCTACGAATTAAACACAAAAACATTAATAAAAAAAAAAACTGTAAAGCCAAGAACGCGTTATTATGCAAACATGTATTCAGAAGAAAAAAACTGAGTGAACTTTCCTCAATAGACTACTAGCATATATTTACTATGGGTAATGTTGACTGAGATGCAACATCCTGTAAAATACTCGATACAAGTTCAGCTTAATTTTACATCGCCTTTTATAATATCATATCCCATTTTGGAATTCAACTACAAATAATGGGCATAAGGCCCAATTAAAATTGAAATATTATGCACTATAGACCAACACCTTCTCGGATTCTTACAGGATCGAAGAAGCAAGAATGTTATTCTGTAATTTGAAATGTAATTACAAATTGTCAATTCTATTTTTATAAATGAAGCGCAGAAATCAAGTTTTCTTTGTAAATTTAATTGTTTGACACGTTTCTGATAAAAATTCAAAATTTTATAAAAATTCTTCTAACAAGTAAGTTCTCGGGATATTTTCTGTGCTGGTCTCTAATTTGAACCTGTGACAAACGTGACTCTGTGTTAATGCGACACCTTAGCACTTTACTCCTTCATAAATTAGACATAGTAGCACTTTCCTGTGAAGGTGCCGCCAGACGTAAAGTGCTTCCATTCACACGGGAACAACTCTAATAATAAGGTTTGTTGGCGTCCCCAACGAAATTATCGCTTGTCTCTTTTATTGCTTACGTTTTCCCAATACGATTTTTATTGCTCTCGAGTCTTTGAGTCTATGGAGAGTGTGTACGACTTTGTAAATTTGGCATTAGGTCGTTAAATCTCACGATTTTAGAATAAGTAGTCATAAAAATAGATTTACTATTACGTAAATAAGTACAAACCTTACAAATTGAATCATTTTTAGAAAAACAAACACTCCCGGGTTACCTGACAATATTTGAATTCCTCCTACTACAAATATTATATGCGGAAAACTTCGGGTGGGAACTCTACGCATTTTTCCACTCGGCTACTAACCGATCAATATTACTAAAAATATATATATTTGACCTTTACGAGAAATTGCCGTGAGATTCATACACCAGAAATCAAATCGCTTTATTCCTGCGGGGTGGTTCTCAATCCCAAAGGAGTTCAGCAAGGCTGTGTATTGGGGCATCGGTTGTTTAATTTGTAAATGGTTAATTATATTATAAAAAATCTGTAATATATGATCTGAATATTACAGTTGTTGTTTCATTATTAATAAGATCTACTCTTTCTTTGAAGTTTCGTCGACGGATTCATTTTGATACTTAAATAATACATCTCTGTATTGCTCGTGATCTTCTGAAACCAATGGGAGCCAACTTGCATTATTATGAAATATATAAAGTACTAAACAATTTGCACTACTTTTTATAAAATAAAAACCAGTTAAATTCTTAAATAATTGAATGAAGTCATTTCCGCTCAAATTCAACCCGATTAACAGACTAAAATTTTAATGGAGGTTGCATGGAACTTTTTCGCAGACCATGATGCAACTTTGCCTTATCCTGTTCCTTCAATGGTCACGACTTGTATTCTATTCATTCTGCTCTACTTCAAACTGCTCCATAAGAAAACCGAACCTATGAATCAAAAAGATCCCTTTCATACCGAAGCTGTAATACTTGAACGAGCAACTGAAATGTTCTTTATCATATATTGGCGGTAATTACTTCATCGGTTGGTTCGATTTTAAGCTCATTTTGGTGTAGTCGTTATTCGTTACTACTTGTAATTCTTGTTTATGACGTTACCTATCCGTTCTCACAATTCGCAATACCGTTTTGTAATTCATTGATAAGTTTCAACGTTCGGGCTTTTATTGTCACTGAAGGTGGACGAAGCTATTTCAACTTTTCAATTATTTATATATCTTGTGTAGTCAATCTATAAGAAAATTAATCACAAAATGCATTCATTTCTAATTTTGAATCTGTCAATTCATGGTGGAATACCATTTTAATTTTTAATTTTTTGTAACTATCTTCTGCCTGTTGATTTAAGACCGGACCGGCTTCTCCCTAGACTGATACATTTAAAATTTATGGTATATATCATATATACCTAAATACAATACTGCTTTTGGAAAAAGAAGCTCTGAATTTTTTGCCGTAAAATTATATAACAAACTCCCACAAATAATATCAAAAAAGTAATTCAATCTATAATTGCATTAAGTCCAGCAAAACTGCGCTTAATTAATTACCAGAACAAGAACTGAATACTATTCTCAAAACAACGTCATAGAAATTACTGGAAACCCCATTATGCAAAACCTGGTCCGCCTTAGCACAGGATTTCCTAGTGAGGAAGACTATGAAAAAAAATCTATAATATATATGTATTTTTAATATGTATACCTTACCTTAAAATATCAAAATTATATAGAAACTAATAAAAAATAAAAATAAATAAATAAACAAATAAAAATGTCAGGAGTGAGTTCCATTGCTCTTTCTCATATTGTACAATTGAAAGAGCCAATGACACCGAAAATCTGGTCGGAAATAAAAAGTGAAAGATAGTTACAAAAGTATTAATTCAAAGAAATTATTTAAAAAAATACACGTTTCAACTACTATTTCTTTCGGTGCATCATCAAAGAAAACTTGACCCCTTCAGATCGCAGTTCAAAGCAAAACAGTATCATTGAACTTGTACCATTTGCGCAAGCAAAAGTCATGAAGTTTGGTGTCTTATTCTACCACGTCTTCCATTAATTTTTCGCTGGATTATGAGTTGAATGGCGCTGTGTTTAGCTCCCCTCATCATATAGGGTATAGTAGTTTCATATTGTTATGTTTTCTACAATTTCGTAATAATCAACCACACGACAAAGAACCTCTACGTTAGTCACCACCACCTCTGGGTGTTATTTCATTGAGATTGAAAGAGATTATATTAGCTACATTATTGTGTATCTATTCGTGTACTTTAATGGTGAAAATAAGGAAGAAATATTTTAAATTACGCCACACCACGTCACCACTCCCGATAAACGAACATATTCCGTGTAATTAACATAATTTATTTTACAACTCAAAATGACAAAATATGTTTATCTTCAATGTTCCTCGCTGGAGCAAATTTTTTGTGCACTTAGCTGGAGTCATTTTTTAAATACCCTCCAGCTAGTCGCAAATATTTAACAAAATTGCCTCTTAAATTTAAAAAAAAAAAATTATCCCTTTATGTTATCTAAATTAGAAATATAACTCTCTTGAGCACCGTTAATGATATTTACCTGCACGGACTTGTATTACAGTTAAAGATTATTCCTAGCCATCAGATAACAAACACCACTTTAAATATGATTCAATTCCATACTCACCCAAGTATGAAACTAACTATAATCACGACGTTCACCAACATAATACACGACAACACCACAAACTACACATATCAAAAATACACTCGACAAAATACGGGCTGAAATAATTGGAATACATTTCCCACACCAGCTATAACAAGTTGCCTGAGGAATTGAAACAAGTGTGCGCTTCGGACAAATCTCGAAACGGCGTTCTGAAATCTTGTTTTTTAAATGTTATTTGGAAAACCATTTTTATAAGTACCATCTCTGTTCTGCCGTCCTTTAGAACGTTGTTATGTATTTCTATTGTATTTGTATGTTTCGAGCATGTTGTTTATATATATATATATATTTTTTGGTTTAATATTTTCATACACATACTTGCCTTTAAAACTCTGTAAAATCTAACATTATGTAGCAATAATTAACAATTAATTCACTAGAGGGCAACATCGTTGTATGTCTTATTTGAAATAAATAAAATAGTAATGATCCGAGTTTACTATATTTTGTGTTTAATTCGTAGAACTCCATTTTTTTTATTTTTTATTTAATGTAAATCAAATTTAATAATGTTGTTATTACCACAGTTTGAAAATGGCCTTAAACGCCGAAACAGCTATCACAATAATAAACAAACAAACAAACAAACAAACAAACAAACAAACAAACAAACAAACAAACAAACAAACAAACAAACAAACAAACAAACAAACAAACAAACAAACAAACAAACAAACAAACAAACAAACAAACAAACAAACAAACAACAAACAAACAAACAAACAAACAAACAAACAAACAAACGAACAAAAAACAAACAAAAACAAAACAAACAAAAACAAAACAAAATAAAACAAAACAAATTTAAAAATTTAGTAATTTTGGCATTCGGAACGTTAGTCATTGGATCAGGAAACAAATCCATAAAAATCGAAACACGAGTACGTAAAAAGATCTAGGGTATAAAAAAGTTTAATTATTGATCTAGTTATTATCTTCTCCTCAAAATAACAGTAAAACGAATCCACCAAATAGCCTACTAAACAAAAGGTGATACTAAAACTTTTTTATTACCTTTGTTATATTTTTCATCTTTGTCTGTTACATCAGATAGCTTTTGAGGCTTCCAAAACAGTAAAAGAACCAGTTAATCATTGGTAATATATTATGATTAATGGTATCTGTAACACTATTGCCATTTCACAGCAAAATTGACCTTTGGTATCCGGTATAGTTTATGACCTCCATGCTGCAATTGCCCTAATTAATCTTATATTTTTAAATTGACCTAATTACTGATTCATATTCTTCTTAAAGGTGGCTGCCATAAATTATTTGCAAATTCATTATTCATTTATCCTAGATCAATCTGGACTTTTGAAAATCGGATTCCATCGAATTTCCTAATAGAAAAATATTATATATAAAGACAACATTCATCGACTCAAAAATATTCAAGTATCCTAAAAAGGGAAAAAAGACGAAAATGAAAAATCTAAATATTTCTTTTAAGTGTGTAATTAATTGGTACAATTGGATATAGTTATGCAGAAAGCGTCCAATCCCATTTTTTTTTTTCAGAAAAAGACGTTTGAAGATTTGACAATACACAAGCATATTACGGCATTTATGAAGTGAAAGCGAGATTAACAAAAAATCTATTGCATTTGGAGCTTGGATGCTTTCAGCAAATAGAAATCTGTAAGAAAACATGATAAAGACGATTTTGGCAATTTTACCTTCCTGTTGTATGAAAAGTATAATAAATTAAATGTTGGTTTTGCAATATTGGTAAAATTGGTATTTCTGAAGTGAGAAGAAAAAATAATTTTAATTTTTTTTTAAGAAACTACATATTGTTTTTGGAATTTTTAGTTTTAGAATGTATAATTTATATCTTTTTTTAATATGAATCATTGAACCAATAAATGATTATATAACATGAAAAAGAATCCCCATATACACTCAAACATTTAACAGTAGACAAAAAATGAGGGCGCTGCGATCGTTTATATCCTTTTAAATGACGATTTATACGATTTTTTTATATTTCTTAAATGTATGTATCTAAATTACTATTTATTATTAAATGTTGAATTAAAATAAAATGAAATCTAAATCGCAGATCAAAATTATTATAAATTTAAAAAAGGTAAAAAAATCGAATTATGTTGTTTTGCTTTGTTTCTTAAAAACGTACTGTTAAACTCAAATATAAAAAAAAATATGTCTAGAGTAAATTTCAAAAACAGAATGGTTAGTTTTGCCATAGTAATGAAAAACATTTGCTCAACTAATAGTAAATGTTTACATTTCATTGCCAAAGCTATACTTGAAATCGCCTGACTCAGTTAAACACGTAGGCCATTATGACACGTAGTTCACATAATTTCACACGACTTTATTTGGAGTAGTTTTAATGTTAAAATAATGATGCCATTGATCCAGCTGTCCGTTAAGGAGTAGAAAATAACGGCTGACCTCTTCAGTCATCAGCCATCAGCCATCAGCCATCAGCCATCAGCCGTCAGAGAAGTCACGGAATTAGTAATACACGACAAATTTAACGAGTCTGGGGAAATTAATGATTTCCTCGTTTTGTAAAGATCTTACAATCTATAAAAGTAATGAAGTTGAACTGTGCGAACCATAACACTTTTTGACCAGGTAAATTTGTCTAAGTATCCATCTGTCTTGGGGTGATTGAATGGAACATCTGCGTTTCTACGTGAGAAAATATTATTTAATGGAGACGATCAGTTATAAAAAACTGAGTAAAACGTTTCGTTACAAGAGAGCTTCCATTACAGGGGGCCAAGTCTGTATCTTTCGCGTCAGCTAACGCATGTTTAACCTGTCATGAACAACTGACAGTTTGGTAGTCCATATCGCACTAACGTGTTAAGTTTCCGTTTACCTTAAGAGAAAAATCCGCAACGCAAACGCAAGAGACGGCGTTGTGTTTATAAAAACTGTCAAAATGTGTTGTTTATGGCCGATTTAACTAGCGTTAGCTAATGCAAAAGATACTGAGCGTTTGCCTATATAATTACAATAAACAAAATAATTTTCTTAACGTAAATGTTAGATTAATTTAATGCCACAGAAAAAAAGCGCTTATTTGACTTACTTATAAACATTCTAATTTTTAATTGTTAAAATAAAGCAGATGTTATACTTCACCGAGGTTTATAAAATTATTCTTCAAGTACCATCTTTACAGTTCTGCTGGAATTTTTCAACCTTTTAGACATTATGACAATTAGACAATTTTACGCTAAATTTGCAATCTTTCTTATCTTAATATTCCCCTACAATCCCAATAAATTATTTTAACAAGATATTTAACAAACTTCACCCTTAATTTCCCATTAAAATATACAACCCACGGACAAAGACATTTCAAATACTATGCAATTAAACTATATAATCACACGCTTACATCTTTGAAACAAATAAGAGAGAGTACACCAGCATATTTAATAAAATGTAATATCTAGATCTGGATAAAAACAAAGTGAGCTATTTTTTTTCATAACTTAAATACACCAAATCAAACATAACAACATTATCATTAAATTTAAATAATTAATTTGCATTTTTGTCCTTTATACAATATTCTAATATTATTCCTCAACATAATTGTATAACCATTTCACAAAATTACTGTATTATAAATACGTGAACACCTCAGTACAAGTTCTTCTGTGAGGCGTTATTGATACGCATTTATATATTAATAATTCACAGTACACACACATCACTCTATATAATAATTGCTTATATTATTTAAAAAATCAGTAAATAAATAAACAAAACTCCCGCTCAGTCGCGATGGTAACATCGATATTATACTTAATGTTATATAAACATATGTATAATATAATAAAATGGTTTCATCGAAAATGTAAAAAACAACATAGTTTCAAAAACTTATTCTTTTGATCGAGGCATTTGTGTTTCGGGGAAATCGCCAATTTATAATATCTATTTCTGCAAAATGTAAATAATATGCACAGAAAATAAAAGATACATCTGTTCCCCTTCGTTACCAAGTAACGATTAGTTACAGAATCTTAATAGTTATTACGTATATTGCAATCTTGCTCTAATATCCGACATTCAGTATAGGTACATTATTTTAGTAATTGTAATAACACGAATCGCCAAAGGCTATTTTACTCCTCTTGTCCATAGAGAAAAAATGCTCCACATAATGCAAGTGTGCCAAAAAATTTATATGAGTTTTTTTAATATCTTTTATTAGTAACCTATGTATATCTCGGTCATTGGTGTAAAATACACTGTCAATTAATATTGTGCTTTTCGTGCGTTGAAAAAAAACATGCCTTTAAAACAAATAAAGAACCCAACTTAAATTTCGTTTTCAGTGAGGATTTCTATCGTTTGGGGGTTAATCTATGTTTTTGAATCGAATGGTTATATTGATAAATACAAATTTTAGTCTTGAAAAGGCGGTGGTTTGGGTAAGGTGCCTTTATTTTGCACGGTGTTAAATGTGTGAAAATAAATCGAAGATGTCTGTGGAACGTATGCCCCGATCAAGTAAATCGAATACTTAATTTGGCTCATGTCAAAAATCGGAATCATGATAGCATTATATCTGTGCTTGTTTTACAAACTGGCAAATAAAGCACGGGGACAATTTAGGCCTCTGCTCTTGCACTGTAAACTACGCGTATTGTGGGTTGTTGGTATTTTAATTTTACGTTTTGTCTGTGGAAATATTTTCCATACTAAATTCCATGTATTTTGGGATACCTGCCACGGGGGTTGGAGAAGGGGCGATGACGGCCGAGGGGTAAGGCTCTCGACTACGAATCCGAAGGTCGCGGGTTCAAATCCGGGCGTGCGCAAGTAATTTTTATTTAATTAATTTGTGTTGTTTCACAATTAATTAATTTAAAAATAATATAGAGTATATTTCCGCACGTTCCAGACTGGAAGATACTCTCAGAATCACAGAATAGCCAGGTATTCCCAACCTTCCTCTTCCCCTTCTCCTTCCCCTCCCCAATACCTTCAGCCTCACAACATTCCCCAATTGGGAATGCCATAGTCTCACTGGCTCCAGACGGTTGGGAGCAGTTGGGACTCTTGTGAGGTATTCATATAAAAAAATTTAAAAAAAGTGGCCAAAAAAGGGCAAATGGGATAATTTTTTCTTGTGATTTCATATTCATCGTGGGTATATCGTTGAAAGAATTTGCAACAAATGAACTGTTCAATTATTCAATTGATTTATATATGGATGAATAGTTTATTTGTCATTTTGTTTACAGTGTTATAACGCCTAACCGGGTATCTCGGGACTTATTGCCATGTGAACAATTATGTACTGCATAATATAATATGTAAAATATACAAATAAATACAATCAACAGCAAACACAGTGGAGAACATGGACGATGAAAAGATCGTGTCAGAGTATAGAGTCGACCGCGGAAATAAGAGTGATGATCTCTCAGTCACAGAATATATATTTGGATTTCATCGCATTGTCGCTTACGAAGAAACGGGGAGAGGAGCTGATGAAAAATATTTTTCGAAAGTGGGCGGTGAGGTGAAGAAGGGCGGAAACCTCCCCTGTAGGTATTTGATCCTTCCAGATGATTTTTTTTTTAAATTTTGTCGAGACATATGCGTCAAAGCAGAAGAGGCAGATTCTTGACGCGTTTTCATGGAAGAATTCCGCGAGGATGAAAATATATTTCGTAGAATAAAGTTGATGTATGAAAAATATGAATCCAGCATTACATCATCTCTTGCTAACTATATGGTAATCGTACAATGAATGGTTAGTTAGTAAGGGGATTCACTTCACAAAATTCGAACGAAATAACGCACTCCTTATGCAGGTGGCGAAAAGGTTGAATTCCAGCTTAACACCGGCCGCATATTTCGAACTATGGAAAAAAAAAACACCAAAATACGTATTTTATTTAATTTGTTAAGCTCGGGCATAAAATTTTTAATGTTTTTTAGTCATACTCTAAAATACTTAATTTGCGACATTGAACAATATTACAATATCAGAAACAAGGATCGTAAGTGGGAGATATTGCACATTAAAATTTTTATTTAAGTCTGACATTTTATTTTTTTCTAGGCTTATGAAAAGACTTTCAAAAAAATTGTCGCCATAAACCAAATGCCAAAGTGTGTTCTACGTAAAGTATTTAATTAAATCACCTATGATGTTTTTAGGTCATCAAATTTTCAAACCAAAAACAGATGATTTTTCAATACTTCACATTGCATCGCCGTAGGTTTAATACGGTTGTGCTTCGTTAATCGTTACGATGGGTAAAGTAATATTTTTTATTAATCAATCTTCAGTTATGGACTTCCGCTCTGCTTTGTGGATGATGCGTTAAAAAACTAAATATCAAGGTGATGATCATGAATCATTGGGTTATACATTCATCAGGCCATGATTATAAATAATCATTGAATTGACGTTTCATGGTGTTGCGGTGAATCATAGATTAGTTATCTGGTACACTTACTCTGTGATTTTCGCAACATCGGTTGTTGGTTAGTTAGTTACAGCTTGACATGGATAACTCTGCAGTCGGTGGCCTGACCACCATAGATTTTGGAGTTGCCAACGTGAAAAAGTTTCCCAGATGTTGGCTTCAATTGAAGCAATTTTCACCATCAGACTAAATATATGAAGTAATTACTTATGATGAAAACATTAGTCACTTGGAACTCATAAAACCATGTAACGTATCGCCTGTAAATCGACAAAACCCTTTAATCCACAAAATGAAAACTTTAAAGAGAGCAGATAAAAACGAATTACTATTCGTAAAACTAATTTTGAATCTACGTAGAAAAATATTAGATTTTTATTTATAACTTGATGTGTACCTGGCTTTGCTCGGGTTTATATAAAGTTATGATGTTATGAATTGTAGCTTCTCATTAGGGTACCATAATTGATTTCACAACGAAAGTAACTATCTCCAAAGGAAGAAAAATTCATTTGAATATTTTATTTCATTCCAAACGTTTATTTTTTCAAAATATATCTAAATCAATCTGTGGTTAACCAGAGTGTTATATCTATGGGCTAACCTAAATAAAACATGGAGGGTTCAATGATTTTCATATTAATTTTAAAACCTTATAGCAATAGTTTTACATATTTGGTTTCATTCAAACTACTATCTAAACCTTCCCGGCACTAATAAGAACAAACTGTGCTATTTTCAGCGAAACAGGTCCAGTAATTTTCGAGAAAATCTAGGACAAACAAATAAACAAACTTACATTGATTTATATATATATATATATATATATATATATATATAGAGAGAGATTATTATTAGGTATGAGGTTAACAGATAGTTTGAAAAAACGACAAAAAATGATTTACTGCTATATAGTTTTAGTATGAAAACTACCCCTTTTCAACAAAAATTAATTTAACGTATTATTGTCAATTTAAAATTATTCTATCGGATTGGACTTAAAAGTAACACGTAGAAATTGTGGCTTAGGTGTTTTTACCAATGAATAAAGAGTAAAATGCATATTTAATATTAAAATACTGTAACAAAATCCGAAAAACTGACAACAGATAAACTGGCACTTTTTGTACGTTTTCAACGTCCATGAATGACAAAACCATGACAACAGTGTTTCGTGCGTTACATTTTGTAGATTTTCCCTATTAGTTTCGCTTTATACCACAAAAACAAAAACAATTAAAATTGAAAAATTTATCTGAAAGTATTTTGACAGTTGAATAACTTATTTTATTTCGTGTTCCGGCCGCCTGCACAATTAACCGTGTCAATCTGTACCCCTGAAAGATCTACTCACAGAAAATGATATCTCCGTCGTTATCTTAAAGGAAGTTGTAATGATGTTATTTCGCATTGCAGTTCTAATTGCAATGGCAAGAAAACGAGTCAACATAACAACATTCTAATTATTTCGATATTAGTTCAGGTAGCCTGCAAAAATGTTTAGTAGTTTTTCTTCATTACCTAGAAAAATTAAGAACGACGACATTTATCGGATAATTTACACATATCGTTTTTGCATTACAATTTTATATATTGCATTTTTATATTGGCGGATACGTCTGCCCACCAGGCGCGTGGTGGATCGAATCAGAAGAAGGCTGTTGAGGGAAACGCCTTAACCACTCCAGTCGAACTCTCAACCAAAACAGTGGGGAGGGATGAATTTTACTTTTGAGCGTTACTCGTGTAACACTGACCCCCAGATTCCTATCCACCGCTCATACATTTTTCCTTCCTAGAATTTCCTCTTTCCTTTCCTTAAAAAGACCCTCCACACAACATTCCCAAAGATGACATAGGCACTGGGGGATTTTATTTCATCTCTCAGGGCCTCCTGTATGGAGTTAATGTAAAAAAAAGACCCGTTCAGATGAGGGTGAAATTTAGAGCGTCGGATTTTTATAATGTGAAAGGTTTTAGACTAGAATAATCGTTAATCTCGCCTAGAGTTACGGTGGAAAAAGTATGCCGCGCTACGTGATTCACAGTGTTAGGTTCTCCTACACATACTTGCTTTTAAAAAACATAGTAAATACTGCTGATACCAACCCTGATGTATGCAACTGGCAGAGGAAGGATGAAAGTAGACTGAGTACTGTACAAATGAGATCTCTGACGTGAATGTGTGGTAAAACCATGTGTGATAAATATTGAGATTCGTAAATAATGCAAGATTGATCTAAGCTTAATGAGTAAGATTAAGAAAGGGACCCTTAGATGGTTTCGGCATGGAGAGCAAATGAACAAATAAATTAGTTAAGAATATGACACGAATGTTAATGTAAGAAGAAGCCGGGGACGTCCGAGGAAGGCATGGCGCGATCAATTAAATCAAATACTTCAGTCGGGCCATGTCAGAAGTCGGAATAACAAACGAGAATTTATGAGACGCTGTATGAATGCGAATAAAGCAAGGAGTGTATGCCAAAATCGAGTTGTTTGGCGAAACGGCATGATGGTTAAGTTAGTTAGCAAATAGTTTTTTGTTCGCGTTGAAACTTTAAACTTGCGTTTTATTCTAAGAATGAGTCGACGGTCTAGCTGTTTGAACTCCCACCACATTGGACTTCATTAAATCAGAAATTAGTGGCAGTTTTAAAATCTTAACATTTGAACTGTCCCTGTCAACGACCGATTCTCACACCATCAGCGATTGCTTGATTAAATTCAGATGAACGTTGGGCTTGATGGCTCATTCAATGACTCATTAAACCACCGAACTTCAAATTTGGCAAATCGCTGAAGGGTCGGGAGTCGACGATCAACAGTCCCCGTTAAAACGTTAAAAAATTCAATTTTGCTAAATGCCTGTTTATGACCTTGTGAAATATTCAAACACTTGGGCCAATGAACAGGTCAAGAGCGTATCGATTGTGTTACTGTTGTTCAATAAAGCACGCAAAAAACTGGCATCTCAGTGTATCGAACACCTATTGTGTGAACGCGGCTTGAGGGTAAGCGAAACGTGATACGCGTTCACAGATGGCGCTAATTTACATATTTTAGAGAATATTGAGATGAATTGTTTGTTGGCGGGTGTACATACGGAATATGAAATGAAATAATTTGTTTATCTAAGTTCAAAGCTCAAGTCCTCCAAGAAACTTATAAAAACGCTGTATGTAATTTATTTTTTTAAGAAAGACAAACATTCCCGGGTTACGAATAATCTGACAATATTTGAAAATCTCCTACTACCATCACAGTAAGCGGAAGATGTTGCTTGTATCTTGATGGAGGACTTAGCCAGCCGATGAATTGAACTCACCATGCCTGGGTGGGACGCAGACACGATGGCAACTCAGCCTCTGACCGGTTAGTGTTACAATGGTATATTGTAATTTTATTAGTTTCTTGAAGGACTTGAGCTTTAAACTTACTTTATGTCCAACCGCCAACAAATAATTCATTTCAATATTTAAAAGTATTGCAAGCTGAAGTTTTTTTCTTTCTTAAATATTTAAATTACCTCCATCTGTGAGCGCGTATTACGTTTCGTTTACCCTTAAATCTTTCATTGGTAGCAAACCGCATTGTGAATACAGAAGAGATAATTGAAACCGGATTGTTTTATTAGATCCCGTATGCAATTTCGCTGCAATGTGTCATGTTCATTGGTGTTACCAACAATGAACGTAATGTCTAATAGAACTCACCAGACAGACGAAGGTTAGAACGCCAGTAAACCGTGCCAAGTGTAGTCATAGTAAAATAGGCTTACGAAATAGTAATCTGTTTCCACTCATATTGTATTTGTCTAACTTCTGACATATGGGTCAAAGATTTGTATGCGCCATTTCGGACATTGTTTTATTAGATTGTTCTTTGTTCAGATTGTTTGTTTTATTAAATTGTTATGTGTATTGCTGGTCTATTCAAATAATTTGCAATAGTGATGGAATTAAGACTTTGTCTGTATTCTGCGTAGTGGTTTTATTATTATTTAAGACCAACCCGACAAACCGATTTTTTTTCATTTGCCCCCATGCAGAACCAATCTTAGGATAAATTCTTAAAATTCACCGTATTTGTGCACAATATAACGCGCAATTTCACAACATCGATATTCCTCACAATACCCTTTTAAAACATCGAACCGTACTATACGTACGACCACAAATTGATGCACGACTACAAAATGTGTCCGGATCCTATCTTCCTCTTCCTTTCCCCTTTTCTTCTTATTTTGTTTTTTCTTTCTCTTGTTAGCTTCATAAATAAAACATCTGTATTTAACCACTGTTAGCACAAAAAACTTTGTTGTGTTACCTTTTGTTAAACTTCCTTTGTATATATATACATTTGTATTAAAAGCTGTTTGTTTCTTATAAATAAATAAATTACCCTCACGATGTCCGAAAACGATTTTACGTCTCGTGAGAACAGCTAATTGTCCAAATTAAGTTATGTACAAAATCATGATCTTGTCAAAAGCGTTTCCTGAAAATAATTATTTTATCTGTAACAAATGCATCTAATTCACTTATCCTTATTCTTGAGCATATTACAAAATTATTTATTGATCCTTCAGATCACATTTTTGGTAAAGTTATTATACTGTTATTTTGTTTGATGTACCTTGCCCATTAATAATTCACTCGGACAATTAGCTAAATAATCTACCATTTCTGCCTAGAATGTGTAGAGCCTGATCTTATCTCTAATAGTGTTGGTTACATAATTTTGCTTGTACTTTTCCTTCCACCTCATTATGTCGCTATGAGGTCATATTCTAAAAATAAATGTTTCAAACAAATCACTTCAAATCGCAATCTTTTTACTGTTTTTTCTCATGGATTGGGTACTTATTGCTGAGGGTGTTTGTTTGACAATAAAGTTAATTTACTCAGAAGTCATGGATCTGATTTCACAAGTTTGGAAAACAACTAATGATCATGTCAAATACATGGGAAGCAATTTAAAATTGCAGTGTCTTGGTCAGGTTTTTCATAAGCCAGCAATATATCTTTTTAAAAATACAATTATAGTTCTAAGTAACGCTATTTTTACGGTGTGTCTTCAATTTCATAATTAAATTTTAAACCAAGCAAAATTACGGCGAACATCTGCTTGGCTAATGGATGTTTAGACCACAAAAATACCGCTTGTATTGTTAAGTGATAAATAACGTTTAAATAATTGTTTTTTTTATTGAGATTCGTGAGATAATGAGCATTTTGCAGTTCATTAAAAAATCGACAAAAAGCTCTCAGAGGCATAACAGTTAATAACCAAATCCAATCAAAAACAGCTGTAGAATTTAGAAATGGGTAATGGGTGATACGCCACTTTTAACACCTTATGCGATAAGTAATCTTAAACATATATTTTTTTTTACATTATGTAAAGAGAGATTATGATTTTTAAACGTACAATTAGTTTTTACATTTTCACAGATGGTCTTTTTTTTCAAGCAACGCTTTTAAACTGATCACTTGGAAACATGTTCGGAGAAAATCTTCACTTTTTATGGAAACACTAAAAACAAAATTAGCGCTTACTTTTATATTGCTCAAAATACTTTATGTATACGAATATTTCATCTAGAAAAAAAAAATATATATATATATATAGAGAGATGATCCCTTCTAACGGATCAACAAAAACCAGACGCACCGTCGCGTCTGATCAACATAGTACGAGAAGAGATCTATATATATATATGTATGTGTTATTAATAACAAAAACAGTTATTCAACATGTTTGTACCAGTCCTAAAGAACAAACAGAAAGCTCTAATAATGAAAGTAATACAATTTTCCCACGTCTTCAAGCATCATATATATTATTATTCGCGTCATTAACGTTTTGTCTCCTCAACATGCCTCCGACCACTGAACAGAAAATCCCCAGAGTGAATCCCTTTCATATCTGTATCGAATATATGAGGAAAATATTATATAACCAAAATGTTTATTTTTTTATTAGTTTCTATATATATAAAGATTTTACACGAATATGACTTATGTGATAAATACAATAAATTTTAAGTATGAAGCATCTTATATAAGGAGTATTTAAGTATTATGCAAGTAATATAAGAATAATGTCACAGTGTTTACCTCAGATCATAGAATAATACTATGATCTGAGGTGTTCACAGTCCTCCTTACTAGGGTTTCTTGTTCTGAGGCGGCCTGCACTATTTTATCTATTTTAACTATCCAGTTTTTTTTTTTATATAAATACCCCACAAGAGTCTCGACTGCTCCCAACCGTCTGGAGCCAGTGAGACTATGGCACCTCCAATTGGGGAAACTTGTGAAGCTGAAGGTATTGGGGAGGGGGAGGAGGAGGTGAAGAGGAAGGTTTGGAAATACCTGGCTATTCAAATCTGGTCACCAAACACGGCTATAAGCCATTTCAAGCAACGTTTTAATTCTGAATGGTGGTTTTTCACCAGGGCGATACCGAGAGTATCTTCCACTCTGGAACGTGTCTAGTTGTCGTAAATTGTCTACATAAGGTTTGCAAGTTGATTATTACTCAGTTCTCTACGCTAGTTATTTTTCTATTGATTTGGAAGGGCATTATAATTTATTCATTCATATTTATTTATAATATATCAATGTAAGTTTGTTTGTTTGTCCTCGATTTTCTCGAAAATTTCTTGACCGGTTTCGCTGAAAATAGCGCAGTTTGTTCTTATTAGTGCCGGGAAGGTTTAGAATGTAGTTTGAATGAAATCCAACGTGTAAAACTTGCTATAACGTTTTAAAATTAGTATGAAAAACATTGAACTCGCCATGTTTTATTTAGGATAGCCCATAGATATAACAATCTGGTTAGCCACAGATTGCATATTTAAAAGAAGGTTTTTTTGGGTAGAATATTTTCAAAATGGAAAACACGAGAGGAAACCTACTTAAGAACTTTATGATTTAGATATATTTTGAAAAAATAAACGTTTGGAATGAAATAAAATATTGAAATGAATGTTTCTTTATTTATAGATGGTTACTTTCGCTGTCAAACCAATTATGGCACCCTAATGACAAGCAAGAATTCACAACTTCATTACTTTATTCCAAAAAAAAAATCCTGAGGAAGGCCGGGTAGTAATTAATAGCTAGTAATTTATATAATAAAAAAAAAATTATTTCGGGTTACATGCAGAATATGCAGCTCTGTCCAAAAAATGTATTCAATTTAAGAATACCAGTATATTTTGGGTTGTTGCCCCGGTTGAGTATTTATGTTGGGCAGTGGAGTATTCAGATATTAAATAAAATTATTTTCAGTAAAGTTTTTGTACGTTGAAAACTTAAAACTTTTTAAATATTTCGTCGGACAGTTGTAACCGGAACTTTCACAATTATCATGAGAACTATATTTATAAAAGAACTTTCGAGTCCCGGGGCAAAAACTGACCAGTGATATTGAAACACCATTTGACCGAAATCACCCTATGTAAGATAAATTCTACCTCACTTCGGGTACACAGACACGCCCACAACATGATTCCATCGGTTTATCTCTTCTGTACCTCCGACATAATGCAACACATAATCCGGTGATCTCATTTAGAAAGGGAAAGTAACAGCAACGCGTGCATTTTCCTCATCCGTTACAAATACGCAGATAGGCACTTAATACGCCATAATATCCTTCTTAAGTAAGAACCTACAGCGGCTTGCATAAATTACGAAGTTACACATCTCACAAAATCTGCATAAATGTGATTACGTAAGCCGTCAAATTTTAGATATCAATAATTCCTCCTAAATGTCACTAAAGGGATCATAAATTAAGTATATTATGATTTAAAAAAATATTTTTATTCGGAAAGAACAACAAACGTTAATCAGTTTAAACCAACAGATCAAAGCGCTTCTGACGTCAATCTATACCGTTCGCGGTACTGTTGCAAAGCTGTCTCGAGAGGTAGACAATTATTATGACGTAATCTGATTAGTAAACGTTTGAACCTCTTAAGATTTGAATTCGAACCACTTTTATTGTTTTAACTTTATTTATTATTATTTTAAAGATATATTCTCTTATGCAAATGTGCTTTTAAAAAACTGACTTTTAAATTAAACGAATAGTATTTTGAAAAAATAAAAGTTAAGAGTCTCACCCAGAAGGAAAAACAAATTCTTAGTTATCGGCTAAATCTAACATTTATTATGTAATTCTATTACTGACCAATGGAATGTATTTCACGAGAAGATTGGATAACTTTGCGCACAAATAAAACTTTGCGCACAAATAAAACTTTTTAATGCATTCTAATGAATGGGTGAAATGGCAAATCACATAACAGCATCAAGTTAGCATTGTCTTGGAAAATACCAAAATTTAAAAAAAGCTTTCTTATTGCATTTTTTTGCATGACATTAAAATAGCCTCGATATAAAGTTGTGTACAAAAAAAAACTTCTTTCAAAAAAGTATTATAAAATGTATCACAGCTTATTAACAAAGAGAGGAAGGACAAAATAACAGATTTTTTTAAAAATTATAATCAGAAGGCACCTACGATTATTATTGTCTAACTTCTATAGTTATTGAAAAAACCTATGGAATTAAGAAAGGCACGTAGACTCAAGGCAAGCAGTTCAGGCATCAGTACAAGAAGACAAAAAACGATTAAAAGGTTATCGTTTTAATTACGTAAATAATCGTTATATACCCTTATACAATTTCTTTCCCACGATCTTTGACTTGTTACTTTCACCTTGATACGATACACGCCCGCAGAAAATCAGCGTGCAGCTTTTTAATGTCATTAAGAATCTTTAATGTTAAGATTAACAAACTAAAGGAATAGTGTATCCATCAATAGACATAATACTATAAAAATATTGTATACAGCACCGTTGAGTGATCACTTGTAACTCCATGTCACAATGTAGGTCAGAGTAGAGATGATCATGTTTCTCATTGTTTTTCAACAACAATAATTCGTATTTGGCTATTGTGTTCTGCCAATAGTTACAAAACATCTTTGCTTTCCAGTGTAAGGAAATTGGTTCATCATACTGGTATACTGCCGTCAGCAATTACCGTTTTGCCGATTATTGTGTTTATACGGGAACCTATTGCAATAATGTAATATTTATTATTGCTATAAGTCTGCCCAAATTCTAATGGTGTAACTTGTCAAACAATCTCTCATTCACCCAAAATAGTTCTCAATAGATTGCTGAATTTTATTATTTTATTATATAGTATCTCCCGCAAAAAACACACTTATATTCTTCTATATTTCTCTATTTCCGCTGTTCCTCATAGTATGTGTTAACGATGTGCAATGTGATTTCGTAAATATGTATTTTATTAAAAACTGTACAGCGGTCTTTGAAACTACTTTTGTGTACCCACATTTATTTGTTTTCATAAGAAGCAATCACTTTGTGGTTTGACATATGATAGTATTAAGTAAATGAAACACGTTCTTATAAACCACGAATATATTTTATTTTCACCAACTGGGCTTCATCGGGATAAATATAATAACTAAATTTTTATGTGGAGTTATCGGTTATATATATATACCTAACTCTGCATTAGAATTTAGTTATTATATTTACCCTGATGAAGCTGAAGAGTTAAGCGAAACCGGTTGGTGAAAATAAAATGTATTCGTGGTTTATAACAACGTGTTTCATTAGTTTATTATTATTTATTGTTTATTAACTGATTGTTTGTTTCGGAGATGTACAAATACGTATTTAATATTTTTTTTTTGTATGACGTGCTTTACGTGTTACTAACTTAAGCCCTTCAATCGAATAAGCTCGTGTTAAATACCCGGAGGTGAAATAAAAAATGTTGATTTTCCCTTAGATTTTCATGGCTTTTTAGTATTCTCACTCCCTTCAGTTTCGTGATTTGAGCATCCAACACTATATATCTACTGTTGCTGGCAATCAGCCTCATTTCATTCTCTAATTACATCAAGAAAACATTAAATTTAACAAGATTAGAATCCATGTTTCTCTTGCGCTGACGTTTTGATGCATGTACAAAGGAGCCCATTGCAATGAATCTTTAGGAACATAACACAACATGACTATCACTCGAAGATTAACGTGTCGGATACTGGGTTTCCAATATGAGAGTTGCTTATTAATTTCCCCGTGGGTATTTATTTCATCTTGACGAAGATTAAACGTTTAGATACTGGTACGAATCGCATCAACATAACTTTTCTGCCTGCAAGTCAAAAGTATGGACAATGAATATGGCAGGAAACTAGCAAGCAACTGATGAAAATAATACGATTAGCTTATTGTCATGTCCTTTACAAACTGGTTCAAGCAACCAACTGGTCATAAAGAGAGAACTTCAATTGGAAACAGGAACTTAATGTGAAATACTAGATTATTCAAAACTGTTCTCCACACAGGAGACAAAATTCGCGCAAGTGTTACGAAATTTATGATTCATCTACGGTTTAAGCTTTATATCGACAATGCAACCTAATGCATTAAGATGTTCGTTTCAAGGTACCTTATAATATGTATTATTATAATTATTGGAGATAAATTAGATATTTAAACATAGAAATCAATAGAAATATGTATTTTTGTTACGATAGGAGAGCTGTATTTTTTACGTTTTAAAGTTAAGATATTCGATTGGACCTTAGATTGTGCAATGCTTTTACAAGTATTTATTCGCTTGTGTGGAGGGCCGTTTAGCTGAAATCAAAATATTTTTATATCTTTCTTACACAATATTTACTTCCAATTTTAAAGTTTCCTATCGTACCTAAACACGTGTGATTTAGTTAAACTGTTGCAAAATATTTACGTCAAGCGTCGTGCTGTCCTTCGGTCTTTCAGAACGAAAACAAGGACAAACTGTTTTTTGAGAGGGTTTTTATTACTTGGCAAATACATAGTTTATCACCAGTAAAATACTTGTAGCTGAGAAATAACCAGTTTTATTTAATAGAAGTCAAATTCTAATCAACCAAATTGATTTCAACCATTTCATAATAGCTCAGTTCTGAGAGTCAACCGAAAAATCACATAGATTCAAAAGTAGTGCACAACAAACTCAAGCAATTCAAAACCTCTCTACGAAAGTGAAAAAAAGGTTCGTAAGTCGTATACCGACACAGCGTGTGGCATTCTGCATTCATGTTTGTATTTGTCCGACATGACAATAGCTGAACGTTGTACATTTTTTATTGATCAATCACCCGAAGACCGCTTTTGCAACTGGAGCAAAACCTCTTCTGCGCGTGTCGTGCTCCAGAAAACCTCGTCACGACTGTTTAGTATGGGCAAATTCTTTATTTATTGCACTTTATTGCCGGTTCGAATAGAGCCGATACCGCTACACACACGTCCCAATGGCAACACTAGGTGGACAAAAACACAAGTTCAAACTGTGTAAAATCAATGTACATCTTGATAGAAGGAGAGTCAGACATTAAAACGTACACATTTCAATACTCGCATAAGGAAAAAACCGCATGACTAGAAATGACAGTAGGTACCGTACGTCACAGAGTACATACAAAATATTCACATCAAATATGAAAATATTTTTTTTCAAAGATTCTTGATCTCTTGAGTGCATCTGAAACCACTGATATCGACTTTTTAAAGTATTTTCTATTGATATTCTGGATGAGTCTTCAAGGTGAAAAAAATGTTTTGATTATCGGTGATTCAATAAAAATAATCCATTTTTGCATTGGGAAGAAAAAACACACATTATATAACTGTGTTACGGTTTTTAGTACACCATTAAGGCCATACATATGTCAGAGATCAAATTACACTTCACGAAATATTCAATTGGTGTCATCAAAAACTCTTTTTTTCAATTTAGACATGCTATTTGAGACTTGGGTTAACAACAAAAAAGGGGTTTTGATCAACCAAAATTTCATACTTTTGAAGTAAATTCGAGAAATATCTTTACGAAAAAAACATTGTTTGGCTATGAAAAAGTGACTTAAACTCGCTGTAAAAGTTGTGATGGGTGAACGTTGAACAATGTTGCTGAAAGTCACAGAAAAATTATCATAAAAACATATTTTCTGTATATTTTTGTACGTAATAAGAAGATAAGTCGTAAGAAGTAATATTTGTACAGAGCCCTTGGGGTGATTTTTCACAAAAACGGCGTTGTAAAAATCATCCAATTATTATTATTATTCGTTTTTTTGTCTCTCAATTGATTTACGTCCTGCTGAAGTTGCGATTGGAACCACTGTGCACTGATATTTCCACATGCTAATTGGAACAGTTGGTCTATCACCTATGAACTCGTGGCTTGATATCCGTGGGGATCGGACCAAATACTAATGGTGATGGCCGACTTTGGCAAATTGCCTCGACTTAGATGTAAATCCGATGGCAAAATACTTGCATCTATATTTTGTGATATTGTTGTTCACCTATATTATATATCAGTGTTTCTCAAAGTGGGCGCATACTCGATCGGGGGGCGATTTGCATGTTTTGGGGCGCAATGCGCAAATCATTAATATTTTTTGTTAAAAAACTTCATTTGTGGGGAAAAAAGCATTCGGACTTCACTTTTAATATTTTTAAAGATTTCGCAAAAGTCACATTTGTTCTGATGCATTTATTAAGGCGTAAGATATAAAATAACTAACGATATATATAAAAATACAGCTTTCTTAAATGGAGTCGTTTGCTTACTCAACGCTTTGATTAAAATTTTATTGGTAATTGATATGATTACGTATATAATCATATTTTATACATGTGTAAGATTATTTATAATACCGGACGAATTACAAATTACTAAATTTTGATAGAAAGCAGTCACTTTGTGGTTAGACTTATTTAATGAAAATAAAAAAATTGCTTTGTTTATCACCACTAGATTTGTTTAATTTTATTAGAACCGACCGGTTTCGCTTAACACAGGCATCATCAGTGTACAAAATTAAACAGTTTCATTTCGTACCCTGATGGTGCTTGTGTTAAGCGAAACCGGTCGGTCCTAATAAAATTAAATAAATCTAACCTGGTTAGGGTAACAAAATCTAACAGTTTCAAATCGTACCCTGATGATGCTTGTGTTAAGCGAAACAGGTCGGTCCTAATAAAATTAAATAAATCTCCTGGTTATAAACAAAGCTATTGTTTTGTTTTCATTACAAATTACTAATTTGATTATATCTTGAGTAATTTTGGTTTCAACAAAGTGTATTGTATTGATATTTATGCCGCAATTCATGATAACATGAGTGAATAAATATTGTGAATATATACTGCTTTATATGGCATTCATTTATATTTCTTCAAGAGGTATTAACTTAATTAAAATTAACATGAAGTAATCAAAATTGTGACTGAAAAATAAAAATAAAACTCCACCTACAATTGCACATTATAAACCTAGCCTTTTTTTACATTGCATTTTAATTATTCTTGGAACTAAACTCTATTATTTTACATCAATGTCTCAGTCGCAAAAAGTAAACGAATTTATGAATTAATTAAATGTTTGGTGGTTATGTTTTGTTCCCAATCTATAAATCACTGTTTCAAAAAGACTGAATAAAACATCCATCAAAATGCACTTCAGGTTTTGCTTCCTGATTGCAACACCTTTGTATTGTTTATTGTGGATAAGTTTTTTTATGAAGTATTTGATTGACACAACTTCCTATTCATTGTTTGAAGTATGTTTTCTAGAAGTAAATAATGCTCCATCAAACCGTTACTCAAATTCAATTGCTGTATGCAGCCTAAAAAGTGGTAATAATGGGGAGAAATCTATTGGTACAAAAATGTTAGAGAGATTATTTCTGAATTACACTTTGCTTTGGCGATGGAAAACAGTATAAAATATTTTAAAACTTGTGTGACTGAAGAAGTTCACGCGTGCCTTCTGCGTTTTCAAGCGTTGCATTATTGATCTCGCAGCTCGTCAAACACTAAAAAGAAAGTAATTTGAAAACATACACATTACAAAAATTGTACAGGAAAAGAAAATAAAAATAAATATGTACTTTTATACAAAATTTCAAGACTTTGTTTGAAGATTGGCAAAAAATTACTAGCATTTTTTGAAGTACGCATAAATTTGTTCCCCTGTTAAATTAAGTATGTTTTTCTTCTTACGCAAATTAAAAATATGTCTTCTAATGAAACATTTGAATTACCTCCCTTCATTTTGACTTTCAATTTATAAAAGTGCGCGCTTAGAAAATATAACAAAGGAATCTTTCACAAACTAATGTAGTTACGTCTATTGTACCAAAATTACAAGTATTACCAAAATAACTTGCTATAAAATTCATAAAATTCCATGTGAAGTATTCCTGTACCCTTTCAGTGCACAACGCATTATAAAGTGCTCTATCACACAATGGTTAAGAATTAACTGCTTTCCTTTTCCTTTTTACAGGATTGCCAGAGGTATTTGTATTACAAGTGTCCAATTAGATGCATAACTGACTCGCGGAATAACGTATCGTGCGCTTCTTGCTCATGATCGTGACACAACATACCTTGCTTCATGTTTCTGAAGAAGTGGTCTGTTAATTATCATTAAACGAGATAGAGATATCATGAAGAGATGCACAGTGGACAGTCCGAGGCTGTCTAGTAAGGATCAGGTAATGAGACACGAGACAAAAAAGAGAACTTTGTTAATAAGGAATTGAGTTAACAGTATTTAATTGTGGGTATCCAGCACCGTGATGATTAATTATCTGCTTCCATATCAATTAACGGGGAAAAAGAAGTACAGCAATTGACTGAGCCATCGGTTCTAGCAAAAAACTCACGAAGTTGATTAAGCCAACAAGAGAACAGGAAAATATAATGAGAGGAGAGAATCTTTGATTGATGCTACGGCAGAAATATTTCTGATTGCGTCCAACTATTCATAATGGGTTTCAAAATTGACAGTAACAGCAAAGTTGGCATAAAAACAGAGCGAAAATAGCACTACTTATTTGTTGTTTGCGGCGGTTACCTAAATTGTTATTCAATACCAGTTAGATAAGAATAAATTTTTAAATTCACAACGAAATCTAAATTTTAACTCCCAGATGCCAGTTGTTTCTAAAAAAAATGCTTTTTGGATTAAGTCAGTCAAAATAATACAGCAGAATATAATATAATAGGATCTGTCACAAGACATAGAAACGTGTCAGTGGATTGTTCGTGCGGCGTCCGTTCCAGGAAAGCTGTATGCTGTATCAGCAGCTTTACATCGATCTCATTTTGCTGATGGTATCGCCTAGAGTCTCCGGAGTACCGAGATCACAAATATGATTACGTACCCATCTGTTCGCGGAGAGCAATTCGGATCTTAACGAGTGGCCGCTATTGGAGATAGAATAGCTGTACTGCACCTTTGTAACTACTCCGTATTATAATTCTATGGTTACCCGAGGTGCGTCCACAGGGCTACCGCACAAAGATGTGCCTAAAAAATACACATGTTGTTAACGGGCGAAAGAACTCAAGTTCTATCAAAATTCTAAGAAATCTAGAAAAGAATGTGGCGTGTTCAGCAAAACCTGTTACCTTTCCTTGAAAATAATCAAGCTCAATTCTGTCTTGATTATATTAGAGGGGCAGTGGGGCAAAGCCAAATAATTGAAGTTAACAAATTCCTAAAAAGTGGGCAGCTTTTATGAACAATTTTTAAAATTATGGTTATGAATTGAAATAACGGAGGCGCTTTTTTATTAGAATTTATTTTATATTTTTTTTTAACCAACTTACTTTTTAATAATTAAGGCAATTAACAATCATATCAATCACGGTACCGATGAAATATTCTTCTATTTTTTTTCATAGTTAAAGGGAAAAACTTTTCCTTTGTCCATCGGTCTTTTACTCCGATATCGATCTTTATAAATTTATAAAAGGTTGTACCAGTTTGCATCTCTTTGTTCTTTGTGTCGAGTTTGGCAATCGCCTCATCTAATCTTCGTATTGCTAATTCAATTATCTTCGGTGTCAGTCGCTTAGTTTTCTCTGAAGTATCCATCTCAGAATGGTGGGTGCGAAGTCAGTACACGATCCCAGAGATCAAATCGTTCGATATGGGTATTGCGATTACCTTGCCTAAAGGATGCAAAGACTCACTTATCTGTCATATTGGTCGGCATGTTTCAGATTGGTTGTGTTTCCTGGTTGCCACTTAACACATCCTTCTCTAGTTTTGTTACTGGATTTCTCAATCATCTCATCTGATACTATATCGAAAGCTTTATTTTTCTGTTAGTTTTTAATTTATTTACGACAAATAAATTAAAAACTAACAGAAAATTTATTACGCTTTCTCGACAATTTGTGTTAGGGGAAAAATGTGTAAAGGTAATTCTGTAACTACAATCAATAGTGTCAATATAAGTGTTCACTGGACGGGACTCGAGTAGAATATCACCACTATGGTCCTCGATGCTTTCAAGATATCCATTATGGAGCATCGTTACGTTTTCCACAACAAGCGGCTTAACCCTGCTACAGCTTTGCAGATACGATTGTAACAATACTTCCATTATGCTACTCAGATTCCAGATCTTCCAGCGGCTCGTGTCCATCCGATTACTGGCAAAGTTTTTTCCCGTCAAATCGAATCATAGCAGACATATTTTATTATTAAAACGTGATGTTCTACATCCGTGAGAAAGAGCGGAGATGATGGGATGACCGCCTAAAGATGCAGACCAAAGGTAAGAGGCTGGAGATTAAAGGTAGAGACCCAAAGATTAAATAACCGCAAGAGACACTAGAGTTATCGTTTTGACTTAATCGATGATTGATTTGCACGGAGACAAAATAATAAAAATCATTGACCTCTTCGTTTTCAAAGTTTAAAGTTCACAATAATACGCTTTAACGGTGTATAAAAGAAAAATATAGGACCGATGAATTTGACCTTTCCTGATAGAGATAAAAATTTGATTACATTTACTTTCAATACAAGCTATTAGGCAATCACGTCATTAATATATCACAGTTTTAATTGCAGTGAATCACCGACTTCAATCAGATGTTTTGACGCGTTTATTTTACTTCATTGTGTACCGACTTTTTCTAGGGTTACAATGTTCATCTATAATTAAATATTAATAACATTTTTTCTTGATGAGAATAAATCACGGCTCTCAGAGTCACTGGATGCCCGAATATTGGTGATGACTAAATAAAGGGAACTAAGGATGTACCTTGGGTAACCCTTCATCTAGCGTGTAAAAAACGACTCATGATATTTAAAAGGTAAAACAGTTTGACAAAGGCTATAATCTAGTTTAACGAGAAACTTGATCTATGCGTATGCGTGTAGAGTTTTCCTCATAGATTTGCACCATTTCCATCTTAAAATTTTCCCGTGTTTCAAAATATATTGCGACAATAAACCCTTTGTTCGGCAAAATTTCATCTACTAACGACGATCGTATTCAATGCGGCCGCCGCAATCAATAAAAATGACCATAAACGGGAACAATGGTATTAGAACGGTTTACAGTTACATATTCGAGAGAACCTTTTACCAACAACACCGCAATAACACACGTATATCCCTCGCTGGACAAATGTCAAGGATTAACGGGTCAGATTCTGTTGCCCTGGCAATTTGTAAGGTTCTGCTTGTTTATGGGAGCATGCATTGTTATATTATATTATATTTATCCTCTCTCACATCACAAACGTTTCAGAATTCAACTGACTTCACATATATGTAGAACACCAAATTTTATGCAGCGATAATTTAAAAAAAAATGATGAAGGACTTTGATTTTTTTATGGATTTATAAACTTCAAGTACGCCTCTTCTGTGACAACGTCTGTATTCGTATTTTAATGCGTACGTTCGCAGTTTATTTATGCTCCCTTTAATATTAATACCATTACCTTTCCCTTACTTTTATTGTTGAAATGTAATATTCGTCTATGGGAATCTGTCTCATATTTTAATTCCCCATCTTGTTGGAATTATGTGTCGTCCCGTAAAGCAATACATGTATTACAAAACTATAGTTCACGTCGTTGCAATAGTATTGTACGAAATATAACAGAAGTCACATTTCGATTGTACTTTTGGACCCATTGTAGTCTAGATTGATTTATGTCCTTCTGGAGGTAACGATTTTAGGTCACAATAAATGTTTTTTTTAATTAGCTATAAAATGGAGTACCACAATGTAAATCACAAACCTACATGAGAGATTAACCCACCATTTTCAATACGCGTGGGATTATTATATTGCATGAAGTTTATTACATCGCGTAGTAGAATTCATCATCAAAATTATGCAGTCGATAAATATGGTATGACGTAAGTAAAGCATCAGTGTGCAAACAAATGTCGAATATTACAAGAACGTGGAAGGGAATTTTAGTAGGATAAGAATTGAAGACTGCATATGAATGGCTAGGAACCGGAGACGGTGGAGGGCATTTGTGGAGGAAACCGCATCTTACCATAGGAAGAGATGCCGCGATGTTGATAGACTGATTAGATTGATAGATTGATTCTGACAGCTTGAGAATTTTTTTTTTCTAAAATAAATTTTAGTGACAAATAATATTGCCTTTTGAATCATGAAAATTTCACAAAATTATTCTAGGTCTAAATATAGATTTTTTAAACCATCTTCAGCATACTAGACATATGCCATGTCATTCTGTTTACCTGGGTATTTTAAGAAAACTTCACTTCCTTAGTAACAATAGCTTTTGCAGTCTTATTTTCCTTGACGAAATCTTAAAACTCGGTTACCAAACAAAGCCTAAAACTATGACATTGTGAAGATTCTGGTCTCGCTGAATTTCTCCGAATACTCTGTTGCACTTGAAGCCGTGTTCCCATACCAACCTTGAATTCGGCGCATGTCTGTTTTTGTGACGGATCCAGTTCTTGCGATGTCACCTTATATGGACTACTGTCACCGCCCGCTCGCGGTCGCCTCCCATAAATTTTGATGCCCCCAAAGCCTTGCAAAACTTCATCAAAACTTCGATTAAAACGCGGAATCAATATGGATTTATGCCAACGACAGGGTTAGAGCTTTTTGTACTACTTAAGATTTAGAAAATTTCTTCGTGGCAACATTCAAAGTAGGAAGATATTCCAAAGCATCAAAATACTTTCTTTTTTGAGTTAGTAATAACTAATTTGAGGTTAGTAATTCAACACTCTATTTTTCGGTTAACTAAATATGACTAAGTATGATCATAATAAATTATAGAATAAAGAACTCCAGTAATATTTTGTCACGTACCAGATAATCTAACAAGAAGATCCAAAAATATTATGTCTTTGTAGAAACATATTCAGAAAGAACAGCAAATACTGATTCCGTAACATAAATTTTGTTTATTATATATAATGGTTATTCGTACAATTAATAAATCAATTTGAAAAATGATTAAAAATCCACTAGATCAAAACGTCTCTAACGTCATTCTACCCCGTGCGCAGCGCAATTTCGTAGTGATGTGTAGAGATTGTGACGTGATTGCATCTAAAATCGTATGAAGCTCTTATCACTTCAAAATGAATCCGTTTTCAAGAGGTAAAAAAATATCCTGTCATTAAAAGGAAAAACACGATTGCTAGACGGTGACTATTGTAATTTTTTTTTTTTTTTGAAAAGTTGACCGTATTTCTCCACTTTTATTAGAATATCATCCAACCGACCTAAAAACCCAATAATCTAAAATAGTTTTATTCATTGAAAACTTTTTATAAAGACGTTCTCTCTAAAAACGATGTTCGCTAATTTCATCGTCTACATTTCATTTGTCAATGCGGTAAATTCCCACGACACTTCACAAGTGGAAACTCATCTATTTTTATGAAAACGTCTTTGCTTTGACATTATTTGTATTATTTATTGGTCTGGCCGAGCACAACGACCTTCTAAAATACGTATAAAGATTTAACGCCATACAGTCTATTTAATTTGTTATTCTGGCTCCATTGAAGCAATTTCATTTGAAATACAAATTCTTCGTTTTATTTCCAGGTGGCTGACTAACTGTAGCTTTTAAGTCTTGGGTGTAAAAAAAGAACCATCTTTCAGGTAGTAAAATATTGGAGTATACAAATTATTTTTATTTCTTTTGCGCTGTCATATTATTTGAACATAACATAATATACATTTACATACATTTTACGCACTTTGAGTAACTTTTTTTATACATATACTTAGTCATCATTATCAACAGGGCTGTAATTCTAGGCGGGTCCCGGAGGCCTATTCTGGTTCTTTTTAAGGAAAACTCCTTATACTTTTCGTTATGCTTAAGGACATTTTGCTTAACGGCGATTCCGATTACATGTCAATGACAGTACGTTTTAAAAGGAGTTTGTGCTTTAATTATCACAGTATAATAAAAAATTATAGGTACGTCACACATACTTAACACGTGTAGGTTATTATTACTTACTTTACAAGTGTAGTTTATTATAATTTTTAGAATTTAAATCACTTTAATCGGACATTCCGGGCTTTTGGCAAAGATACTTGACAAACATCGCAATTTCGTTAATTCGGTTCAATTAATACCATTATTATGTGACAAATAACGTTTAAAGTCAATACTTACCATAATATGGAGTTTTTATTTTGTTGAAACTACGCAAATATCGATATTTTTAAATAATGTCGTTCGCCGAATGATAGCTGTCATCCGAGAGAACCGGGAACGCAGTTAAGCGAGAAGTCTTTAAGACGAATGAAAAGGATAAGGAATTTTCCTTATAAAGAACCAGAATAGAACTCCTAGGAAACGCCTGTACTTTCGTCAATTTCACGCTATCTCGCTTCTCGCTTGCCAAGTACCAACAAAAATAATTATAATTCGTGTTACACACGAAAGCAACTCATGCATGTGCATTAAAAAATTTACTTAAAAAGTATAACGTTTGTGAGTTCAATATAAAAATTTAAAAAAAAAACATTATTATTATAATACTATGTAATGCATGATAGTAACTTATGTAAGTGCAATAAAAAAGTATAAAATGTAGGGACTTTGTTATACGAGAATGTGATAGCATCCTATATAAGTGCATTAAAAATAAATTTAAATGTATGCATAATATAATCGTATATTACACATGACAGCAACTAGGTATATCAACAAAATTAAATAATAAGAAATATGAATAAATAAATGTAACAAAAATGTAAGAATTCAAACAATAGTAGAATTTTACATAAAGCTAATCGTATCCCAGACCTAAGAACTTTAAACGCTAGAAAACATATAAAAAATTGTGTTACTTACATATATCGAAATCTTGATTTATGTTTATATATCCGCATACACAGAGAAAATGTAAAAATTTATAGTGAAGATGTCAGTTTGACATATTTTGACTTACGGCATTATAGTTTCGGGTGTGCGAAATATCAGCAACTCAAAAATCTCGGCAATGGTCGCCATAGCTGCAAGGATACTTATCTTTAACTATGAATAACGGACGAAATTACTAACATATTCTACAGACATACGTAATAGCCGTGGCGTGCAGTCCATAAACGCTGAAAAACTGTGCATACCCTAAGAAAAATAAATCATTCGAAGAAATTATAAAAAAAAATTGAAAAAACGAAAAATTTGTGATGAAAATGTATTTTTTCCATGAATTTACCAAGGAACTTGTACGCTCATTTATTCAGTTAGCTTTAAAAATCAGCGAGAAATAAAACAGTCTTCAAATATTGAATACACATTCATACCCGAACTTGATACACAGCCTACTTTTGGTCATAGAGAAATCAACACCACTGCGTAATAAGTACTTTAACATAGTAAATTTTAATCTACCGACCTTATAATTTGAAATAAAATGTACTATATCCTATATCTAAATAAATAAATAATTAATTGATAAACTAAAGTTCTTAAAAACTTAAGACAAGATTTTTGTGCATAGCGCAAAGGGTAACAATTATTTTTATAAACAATAATTATTAGTATATATTGAACACTAGTATATATTGATTAATAATAAATAATTAATTAATAAAATAATTAATTAAAAATAAATAATTAATAAAACTGTAATATCTTTAGAGACGCTTTTCTGGATCAGTTTGAGGATCTTGTATTTATCTCCAACTACCGCTTGAAGAATCCGGTGGAGTTATTGTAATGTCTTACACAGAGGTACTTGGTAGCAATTCGTACTTGGGATACTGTACTTAATCAAGTAATGGGACAAATCCAATGTGTCTTTCTTCCTATTGTATTTTTTAATCCCAACCGCACAATTTGCAATCTCTTTGCAAGTCAACGCTCCTTGGTTGAAGAATATGAATTTGAATTTTCTTTTTTTTTATTGTGCTGGCTCGGAAAAACGGGTCGACTTAAGCGACTGAGGGTGTAAGGACATCAGGAGATCGATTCTATCCCATTCAAAATGGGCTTATGGTCAGTTTACTCTTCATATTTTATGGTCATATTGACGAATGGGAAAATACCTTTGCATTATACGCACTTGTTCTCACTCTTTAACCGGAAATACAAATTGATTTTCTCATAAATTAATAAATTTAAAAGTACATTTATTTCGTCCTGGAATCTCTCTCCAGTAATAATAGAATAATAATAATATTGCAAGCCATTAATACTGGGAAGAATGGATACTTCTGCTAATAATAAAACCTCCTCCTCCATTTATCGATTTCCCTTTTTTTTAAAAACAAACCACCATGTATTAAATATAACAAACAATTCATTTTGAACCACTAATTTGTTTTAAATTCCTCAAATACATAAGGTTCATCAACCGGTTTCGCTTATCCCAAGCTTCGTCAAGATAAAATTTAAAAATAATCAAAAATAGATGACAATATAAGTACTATATATAATTAAAATAGACTGCATGTCTGTCCATTAAAGATACCTCAGATTACATGTTATGGCAGGTGGTTTTATCCAAAGAAACTAAGCTAGCAGTCCACATATGAGTGCTGATACCAACCCTGATGTATGGCAGTGAGTCATAAAGCTGACAGACGAAAGACGAAAGTAGACTGATTGCTGCAGAAATGAGATCCCTGAGGCGTATGTTCGGTAAAATCTGATTAAAAAAAGATTCACAAAAAATGCAAGGATAGTATGAGTATAACGAGTAAGATTAAAAAAGGGAGGCTTAAATGGTTTAGGCATGTAGAGCGTATGAACGAAGAAAGTGTAAGGAGAATATATGATGCGAGGGTGAATGGAAGAAGAAGCTGGTGACGCCCGAGGAAGACATGGCACGATCGAGTGAACCAAATACTCGAGTCGCAGTCAAGAGTCAGAATAATAGAAGAGTATGTATGAGACCTTTATTTATTTATTTATTTGTAAGAAACGAACAGCTTTTAATACAGATTTACGTACAAAGGAAGTTTAAAAAAAGGTAAGTCAACAATGTTTCTTATGCTAACAGTGGTTAAATACAGGTGTTTTATTAGAAAAACAACATAAAGAAAGGAGGGAGAGGAAGAGGAAGATAGGATCGGGACAGGGGATTCTCTCGATACATTTTATACTCATGCATCAATTTATGGTCGTACGTTTTACTGCGGTTCGATATTTTGATACGGTATTGAGAAGAATGTCGATATTGTGAAATTGTGCGTTAAATTGCGCACAAATACAGGGAATTGGAGAATTTATCCTAAGATTGGTCCTGTATGCGGGCAAATAAAAAAAATCGGTTTGTCGGGTTGGTCTTGATGGTATGTTAATGTTTATAAAGTTAATGAGCTCTGGTGAGTCCAGGCTATTATTCATAGTTTTAAATAACAAGATTTGATCAAATATTAAACTTCGCATTTGAAGCGTGATGAAGGATTCGGTATTATTTGCAAAGTGTGAATTAAATTTATAATTTATATGCTTAAAGAATTTACGTTGAATGCTTTCGATTCTTTCAATATGGGCTTGGTGTAAAGGTGTCCATATCAGTGTGCAATATTCTAAGTGAAGGCGAATATAAACTATGTAAAGGGAGTACAGAGTCTTTTTGTTGCGAAAAGGTTTTAAAATTCGAATTATAAATCCCAGCATTTTATTGGCTTTCTTGATAATCTCATTAGTTTGATTGATAAAATTTACTTTCACATCCAGTATTACCACAAGATCTCGAATAGATTCTACTTCAGTGATATGTGTATCGTTTAAAGTGTAATTAAAATTAATTTTCTTTTTTTACATGTGAATGATAATTTATTTCATTTCGAAATATTAATAACTAATTTGTTTAATTTGTTCTACACAAAAAGACGATTGAAGTCATCTTAAAGTTTGATTCAGTCATTGATTAATTTGACAACTGAATTTGTTTTTCTCGTCTGCGTATGCTAGGTAAAGCATTTAAAAAAAAATTGTGGTTATCATAAATATAAATATTAAATAATAGTGGCCCTAGGTGGGAACCTTGAGGTACACCGGAGGGCACGATAAAAAAAGCTAGACTTAATTCCCTAGCTAGCTAGAGATGATGAGTTAATGTGAATGAAGCAAGGAGTATGTGCCAGGACCCAGTTCTTGTGCGGTCCGTCCTCTCTGCCCACCCCTGCGGAGAAACTTCGTAATGGGTAGTAAGTTAGTTAGATTAAATGAGTGATTATTTAATTGACAAGTTGCCATAGAATAGGAAAACAGTAACGCAGAGTTCAATATATCTGTATTTATGTGTCAAGGTCCACAGTTTTGGCACATTATCAAATAGTAGTTTGTATTTAACCAAATGAATGCGATAGTAAATGCGTTCGTCACCGCCCACCGAAGATCTTCTTATAGCATTTTCAATTATTATTATCTTGATTCAAGTTGATTGCATTTCATCAGTACGGCATTTCCCGTGACCCAGTAAACTTCATACCTTTGTTCGCCCTTGAGATCATTTGGCAGGGGATTCAAGATCAATCGTCGGTTCCATTGCACTACATTTATAAATTAAAACTATGTTTGCATTCTACACATGTGCAGATTAACGCAGATTTTATTCCTCTTCTTCTTGTGATTATCCTACCGGGTTGAGTCGCTTGTATAATGTATTTCTATAAATATAATTCTTAAATTGCCTCATGTAGGGTTTCAAAAGAGATTGTTATTGAAAAAAAAATAATCATGCTTTCTACAATATTTAACAATTTTGATGACGAAATCGAGCATTTTTTTTTATATATACCAGAAAAATGTTTAATAAAGTTTGAACAGTCTTATTATGTAGAGGTATCCCAGGGGTTTTAGAGATTCCATTTTTTTTTTCTGTATCCATGGAAATCGCACACAAATAATAACAAACAACAACTCTCAATTTTGGGAAGCGGGTAAGCGGGAACAATTTATTGGATAACCAACATCTCTCTTTAAGTTACTCCAAGTAGTTCGCTACATTTGGCGATTTAGCAGGGGTGCCCGGATTCATGGGGTAAGGTTTATCCAGGTGTGGTGGGTCGGATCGAGGGAGGCCGGTTGAGAGAGACGATGACATAGGCAAAGTGAGATGTGAACAAACATCTTTGCCTTGCACTGGAATTTCGATATGATCTCTACATTGATTATTCAGTGTCAAATACTTTTCGGTTTGATTGAAAAAGTCAATCACCAATAAATAACCTAGTAAACTCCTATGTGTATATCAAATTTTGGCTTTCATTATCTTTACTCGCCCTTTTTTGTTATGTTATAATCAAATATAAAAACGTTTTAATATCACCATCTCGCCAAGTTAGGTGACTCGAAGCACCCAATCATACCATACATGCCTCACCCGCACTTAACAATCTTACGTATGTCAATTCTTCTTGATGGATTGGAATGAATTATGTCAAGGGTGAATTAATGTGTTTCAATAAGACAAACTAATAAAATGATAACGTATGGTAGAGCGTTCCAACTGAAAATATGTACCTACTTAAATAGATAGAGAAATACATTAGTTATCCCTTAAACCATATCGACTGTTAATAGGTAAAATCCTTTAAGCCACAATATGAAAACTTTTGAGGAGACAATAAAAATTAATATTTTATTTATAATATAAACGCATAAATTTGTTGTGAACCACTTACTTTTAATAGAATAACCAACCGGTTTCAGAATTACTCTTACTTCGTCGAGACTATATTAAGAAGGTCTTAATATAATTATGATAGTCTTAATATAATTAAGGTGGTCTTGATATAATTAAGGTGGTCTTAATATAATAAGAGAGTCTTAATATAATTAAGATAGTCTTAATATAATTAAGGTGGTCTTAATATAATAAGAGAGTCTTAATATAATTAAGATAGTTTTAATATAATTAAGATGGTCTTAATATAATAAAGATAGTCTTAATATAATTAAGATAGTCTTAATATAATTAAGATAGTCTTAATATAATTAAGATAGTCTTAATATAATTAAGATAGTCTTAATATAATTAAGATAGTCTTAATATAATTAAGATAGTCTTAATATAATTAAGATAGTCTTAGTGTAATTAATATAGTCTTAATATAGTCCTAACGAAGGAAGGGTACTTCCGAACCCGGTCGACTAGGACTATATTAAGATAGTCTTAAACCGGTCGATTATTATATTAAATTGAATTGGTTCAAAATAAATGTATGCCTCGTATAATTATGGTAAGCCACAAGGGAAATATTTTTTTGAATTTAAAATATTTTACTATTGGTAAAACCTATTTTAATTTTTATGAAAGCGATTTATTTTTCCCTGAAGTGATGTAAAATATTGCATTTCTTGTAATATTATGAGATGTTAGGTTTGACTTATTTCACCGATAGTTAAAAATTGTTCACTGTGATGATGTATGAAACGTACCCCTTTTCAACTAAAGTGATTTTACCATTTGAAAATGATCACAATGAAATCTGACACCGCTTAAAAATTACATTTCCAAAATTGCTACTTGAAAGGTTTTACCTATTTGGAATCGATATTTAAAGTATAAAATAACGAAAGCTACCATAAATTCTATAGGAAAAAAAAATTGCTTTCTAATTCGTATTCTTCAAACTTTTGATTCTGATGTGAGTTATATTATTTGTCAGGTTGACGACGTGAAATTTCTCATGTTGCCACATGTCCTATTATTTTGTCGTAACTTTTGCAAATCTCATGCATTTTGCATCGAGGCCACCTTCCCATTTTGGCTCTGATCCACATTCGATTTCCGAAATGGGACGCATAAAAGCTTGTTAAAACAGGTTAAACGCGGATTTTACTCGGCTTGTTTGCCTCCCCTTTGGGCCGACATCATTTTAATTGGGACGTTGTGTAAATAATTCTGAAGAGTAGCCAACTGACTAATCTTTTGAACAAAACATTTGTTTTCATCAACGATGTTCCTTGTGATAGCCGTAAAGTCGTTTTTGTAAAATTTATCAAATTTAACAATTCATATCACAACGCCCAGAACTTCAACAAATATTTTGTTATAAGTAGACTAACTGAAACATCTTATCCAATTTGTGCTAAGAAGTAATTTGAGTCCGCAACCTAGAAGCTCCTTCGCTCCTAGCTTACACTCTGGAACCGACTGTATAATACGTGTAAGTGATTTTTTTTATATGTTAACATCATCTTTCCATTATTCCTTGGTGCTTCACGAATTTTTAACTCTTCAAACCCTTAATCCAAGACCAATTCTCTTACTATTGAGTAAATAATTTGAATTTTTATCAGCTATCCAAATAGTGAATTCTATAGTTGAACGTGCTCGTCAGTATGAAAAAAAACATTCCCGGTGGCCGCACGTTTCTCGTACCATACTAGAGGTATGGCCAACTTACAGCAACCCATGTTCTTCTTTCTAATTACTTACAATTATTGATCTCTCCTTCGCCGGCGATAATAATTATTCATTCTAAACTCTACGACGCACATTCGCAGAGATGCGGCGTGAGATGAATATTTAATTCGCGACTGCTTTCTGCGTTCTTCTGCTGCAATTGACAAGCAAAAAGAATGCATACGGATTTACAGGGGCGAATCAGAAATTTCCTGAGGGGACGAAACAATTCGACCCCCCCTACTTAAAGTATCGTAACTTAAAAATCGTAACTTTACAGGAGAGTTGTTTAAAGAGACAGTTCGGTGCAAGTCGAACTTTTTTTATTGTTGTGCACCAAATTTGGTACCTTCATTGTCAATTACGTCCCAAATTTGGTTCAAAACGATTAAAAGCTCAATTTACACAAAGCTTCTGTCTCTTTGAACCACTCTCCTGTACGATTTTGAAGTTACGATACTTTACGTCGATATTGTGTGTTCCTTTTATCAATTTATTTGATCAGTTTCTTTGAACTTCGGCCATATTCACCCAAAGTTGTAAGATTCATGAAACAGATCAGTGCATGCTCTGAAGAGTTAAACTTTTTTTTTTTTGGTACTAGACCATAAGTGACACATAGACACCCAAAGAAGACAAAACACTGGTGTGTAGCAGTCCTTTCTCTCTAACTACTCCTGCGGAGAAACAGCGTGATGGTTAGTTACTTAGTATTAGGTTATGTAGATTGAAGACGTGCAGTGCAGACGAGATGATTGAACATCAGGCAATGTCATGGAAATCGTAATCTACTTTTCAAACGTGTTAACATTCAATAACAAGTATGCTTGCATCAAAAATTCAAAAGTTTATTCTCAGTCATCTGTTTTTTTTTGTCGTCATATAACCATGCATAAAAACAGAAATGAGAAGAGCCATTTTTTAATGTCATTTGATTTAATTCATGATACAAAACAGTCCCATGGAATGAAATATTTAAACAAAACGTTGAGAACAACTTTTGATTGACAATCTGCCCCTGCAGGTGTAGATTATAGATACACCATCCATTCAGGTTCCATGTGCTGATGATTTACAGATCAGAAGTTCTCAACTGAGAATGAGAAACCCCAGCGAACTTTTTATTACAATATGCACCTTCTGACTGTACCAGTTTTGTTTTTTATTGACCAAGTTTTTACGGTAAAACAATTCTTAAATGGTTTTTTCTCATAGAACTGGTCCGAATTTAAAGTATCAAATTCTCCATATAGATTTGTAAATCGTCACATATTCATCATATTTGATGATTTGATCTGCTGTTTTTTATATACTTTTCTAAAATGATTTTTACTTGGTTCCTTATTGTTAATGTACACGTTTTGAAAATTTCATCACACCAAAAAGAGTCCTGGAAAGACCTGATGAAAACAATTCCCACCCTTGTGATTATGGATATTTGGAAACTAGAAAGACAATGTATTCAATTAATCAATTATTTTCTAGTATTTAGTTTCTACTGTAATATTGAGAACTTCTATTCTCCAATCCCTTCGCACATACGAGTAACAAAGACTAGCAAGCAATCATTGCATCTCGCATACGCAAATAGCAGAAACTCACGCACCGTTCGGCGTTCGTATCCCGCCCCTATGAAACATCGCCCGCCGTACATCATCGGCTCTGTCTCCCCGTAATACAATTATTTTAATTGAGTTGTGCTATTACTAGTGAGCGTGAAATCGTTCTTCTATAAACGGCATGGAATCGTTTATTGATCATGCCATATGAATTATGGACTCATTTTCATGTTCATGAAATGATTGATTCGAGCAGTGACGGGTTTATGGCGTGATGAAAGACAATGGATTGATTGTGAGATGATTTTGATACACAACTGTAAAATAGCTTATTATCGCAGTACAATAGGTACATGGAAATAATAAAAAAATATATATATATATACAGGCACGAATTTACTGCATAAAAGTGGAACCGGCATTTGACTAGATAACTTAGAAGCGTTAGAAATAAGGAAAGCCAAAAACACTAATAGTAGACTCATAAATAATCAAATAAATTTAAATAAAAGTTTAATTCTTAAATTATTCTCAATAAACAAAGTACACACCCTTCCCGGTCAGCAGGTACCTGCTGATCTCCCACCCTTGGCCCTCCACTCACCTGTTTTTATCAATCTATAACACAAATGTATCTTAGGTCATAGTTTAGTTGTATACTGCCCTGAAGAAGCTACGGTAGTAGCGAAACCCGGTCGGCAAAAGTATAAATAAAAGTGATGTAAACACAATTATTGTTTTATTGTTTTAATTATAAAAAAAATTAATCACTTTTTTAAGAAACCTAACAGTATTTTTTTAAAGGAAGCCATGTATTTTTTTTTCTCTTAAAAAACGGGGCGGAATTACAATGTTACAGAATTCATACGATTTTAAATTAAGTGACGTCACCATAGCTTTCAATCTCTCCACATTACTCCAAAATAGTACCCCGATCGGGATAGGATGACGTCAGGAACGTTTAAATTTGCTCTTTTTTAATCATTTTTCGAAATCGGTTTATATGTTGAACGAAAAACCATATGAAATAAACTTATGAATATATTTGTCTAACTACTAATATTTTCTCACTAGATTTCCTTTATAATAACAATACTGCAAGCACTGAAAAGATTTGCTGATAGAATTGTGTTATGGGTGTGTTCATGTTCCAAAAATAAGCTCAAATTTTCCTTACGTTAGTTACGTCGTTAATTTTTAATTTATTCCTTGAGCAGATAGATACACAAATTCATATCCTGTCTGCGGCCGTTGAAATGTCTTATGAAAATCTGCGAAATCGATGTAGATCAGAGATCTAGGATTTATCTGTTAAATGGTTTATTTTTATTTTTAATATTTTTTTTTACTCTTTACCCTGTTTTATTTGAGTTCTCTCGGCCATCATACTGAACTCATGTCCGTATCATGGTAGTCGTAAATATGTTATAATATGTAATGCAATACCTACATGCGGAAACAAAATATATAAATCATAATTTGACCGATCAGTGGGCGAGTTGGCATCACTTCTGGGTACCACCCAGACGTCGAGAGTTCAATTTCTCGGGTGGCTTCATTCCAAAGTCCTTCATCACGACATAAGCAACACCTTCCGCTTACTGTGATGGTAGTAGGAGATTTTCAAATATCGTCAGGCTGTTCGTGACCCTAGCATGCTTATTCTTCTTTAAAAAAAAACAGAATAAATATGTATATAACTGGAAAATAGGTAATGAATTCAAAATAAATATTTAATAAAAAATATATATATTTAAAGCATTTAAAAAAACGTTAAATAAAAATACATTTTTTTTAAATATTTTTAAGAAAAATATAAGACACTTGAATAATGTTAAATCAATAATAAAGTTTGATCATGGTACCTAGAAGAGTGCATGTTTGTAGTCATAAATAAATTACCTGAAAGAATATGAAAAAGATAGGAAAAAGGATTATAATTAAAATGTATTTTTTAAATATTTTAAAACGTCACTTACATACCAACTATAAAAAAAACATTAAAAAATAACAAACAAACAAAAACAAATGTGGTAGTAAAGTTTTTTTTTTAATATCTTGTTTTTATTTTTTTTTTCTATTTTACCTATATACTTACATATATATTGCAGAACGTGCCTTACCATGGTTGTCCAATACAGTACATCTTGCCAAGGTACCAATTAAAGTTGAACCGAGCCACACGTACTGCCCAGCAGGTGACACCACCACTCGGCAGTCGTGCATTCAGCTCTACTGGTAAACAACGATTACGTGCGATACGTACACGTATGTAACTAAAATACTAAAATGCATCTTCCTTGCCTCTTAGAGGCTGCAATTTTCCCATGGTACCTTATAATAATTGGACAAGACCAACGAAGGTAACTTTCCTATGCGTGTCTATAACAGAAACACTAAAATACAAAATCAATTTTACGAGTACGTGTCTACGTGCTTTCCTAAACTTTTTCATTGCGATTGCATCTGCCTTAAATTCTTTTCACATTTACTCATTCATAATTCTATCACACTCCGTTTTACCGCACGTTAACTTTGAGCAATATACTATTATGCAGCCCTGGCAAATCTTTGATGTAAGCGAAACTGATCGGCAACAAAATTTTAATAAATATGGTATTAAAACAAAGTTACGACTGACTTTCACGTCACATGTTTTGTCTGGTGACCAGATAATTCAACACATGTGAGAACGGCATACATTTTAAAAGTGATATAAAGTCATTAAAAGTACGAAAAAATAACCTGACCTAATTGAGATACTTTTTATTTTGTTTTTTTTCTAATAAAAGTAAGTAAATAAATTAATTTATCTATTATGTGTGTTGAATTATCATACAACCATTGTTTTTCTAATTGCTGAGTGTTTTAATTGTTTTTGTGCTTAATTATTTTTTTTAAATTTAATGTAAATCAAATTTAATAATGTTATAATAGTTTAACAAGAGAAGATATATTATCAGTTAAATACGGGGAATCACGTTATAAATTTAAAAACCTCACAGAATAGAAAATTTTAATTATTTTCTAACTAAATCGGTTTTACCGATGATAAATCATTATTTTTAAAACCCCGCCCAAATTAGAATGAGGTGGGAGTGAATAAAATTATATATATAAGTCGTCAATGTGGATTAAACGCAGTTTGAAAATGGCCTTGAACGCCGAAACAGCTGTCACAATAATAAAAACTAAATATACTTGCAGAACTTAATAATAGCATTATTAAATTTGATTTATATATTTTTTTTTTAAAGTAATAAACATCAAGTGGTTGATTAGTTTTACAATAATATGCCACAAATCAGTATTCTATGGAACAAACTCAAGCTCCACTAAAAATATTTGGTTCTCCGATGGTTCCAAGTTTATGGTTTTAGTCAACTTGAGAACCGGTTCCTTGATTATCTAGAATGTTTATATCAGCTTGTGTTAAAAACGTTATTTAAAAAAGTACATTTTACGAATATTTTTTTCATGGTTAATGTATAAATTTATTAGAATTACTTTATTAACGTCACTGTTTTTAATATTTAAATATCAACATGTTTTGAAAGCGAGGCTTTCCTCATTAGGATACGAAGCATACTACAAGAGATAGGTATTTAAAAAAATATTTGATTATGACAATAATAATAATAATAATAAATGGATTATTTCTATAGCGCCGTTTTCGTGAGAAAATCACCTCAAGGGCGCTTTACAACATAATTTATCTAACCTATACCTTATCAATTAGACTTATATCTAGTAATTTTACATATTAGATTTATTACTAATGGCTTATAGCTAAGATTTATAACTAGAAAATACCTAATTCAGTGACTTATATCTAAGACTTATATATCCGACAAAAACAACAGAAAATAAAAAGATTTCAGTCACATCTGGGACTCGAACCCAGGACCTCTGCCTATCCGGGCCAACCGCTTAACCAACTTAGCTAATGAAACCAGTTCAATTTACAGATGCGACTGAAATCTTTTTTATTTTCTGTTGATTTTTCGGATTCGTGTTTCATTTGGGATGTGTTAATGTTATCTTCTTCAATGATTAGATATCTTTTTTGTTTGACTCATTTTACTAAGAGAGCAGGAGATCCTAATGCGAAAGTTACATATTACCAGTATCAAAGACGTACGTAAGTGGTAACTAAATCACGTATAACAAAACTCGTAAAATAAGTATACAATTATTGTCTTGACATGTGTAATTAATGAATGACTTGTAAAAACATTATTTTTTGTGGAATAAATCAAATTTATGGCTGGTATTATGCAGCGGCGAGCATTGCTCTATAACCAAAGGTAGGCTGTGCGTAATTTTTCAATTTTGGGTATGAATTATGCATTGAATACGGTCATTTAATATCATATTCCGCTGTTTGTTGTGGCCAACTGAATGAATCTACGTACATATTCCTTTCAAAATATATGGAAAAAATACATTTTGAAAATATATATTTTTTTTGTTTTGAATATCTTTTAATTTCTTATAATGGTTCGTTTCTCTGAAAGCTTTTAATTATTTATGGACAGCAAGCCACTGATATTATGGTATCTGTAAATCCATGGCCTTTAATACATTCCTTGGTGATGTCACATACCCTCGTTAAAAATGCGGCCCTGAAGATCATTGCTATTTAAAAAACGCAATTTAACGTAATTCACAAAATTGTATCCAAATTATCATCGCCATGAATTTAACACTTTTCTTCTCCATTTTCCAGTTCGGTGCCCCGGAACAAGTGCTTTCAACTCTCCGCTTCGGTATTGGCCAGGTGTTGAACCTGAACCCCCGTCTCCGTAGCCGCAGACATGGTCTGATGGACCAGCCGACCGGTGGCAGGCTTTGGTTTGCAAGGGGACCCTCCAGTGATACGTGTTGTGTTGGTTGAACTCTGGACTTTGTTTGTAAAGGACGAGAAAACGTCAGACTGGCTCTTTCGTATGGTAAGTTTTCATTTTATTATTTTAAATCTCGCTACACAGCAATCCCGATAAATAAAAAACGTATTTTGTGGTAGGAGAAATTTACAGCACATAAGTGATAGTGATTACAATATTACACATTTAAGATGGAAAACAAATTTATACATTTCACATACACGTAATGCAGTACAAAACTAAATATACTGAGGTAATTACTGTTGTTCACTCCATATTGATAGGGAATACATATAGGTAATACGATGGACAGTAAAGCTCTATTTGACCGGTTTATATGGTGAGATAAATATAAGAATAATAATTATTTAAAAAAATCTTTGCATAAAAATTACGGGTATTAGAGACCGCGGATTACGTAAAATATTTATAAAATTACCATGTTAATTGCACCAAATCTACATGAATCTTGGGTGAAAGAGATGTAATCGTGACAAAATAGGAATAAAGAAAAAAGACTCCAACTTTTAGAATAAAAACAAACAAAACAGCAGTAGACAAATAATATTAATACGCACAGACCGTGAATTATATAGACACAAATATGTAAATCGAGATAAACGACGTATTCATACAGACAAAAATATTCAAATTATTATATAGACGGACATTGTCAACTGGAAATTCATTGAAATATTTTTATTGTTTACCTATCCACTAACGTCCATTAAAAATATTATATATAACACAAAATGATAACAAAATAAAAATGATGGGTATATCAATATCTTCATGAGGGAAGCTTCGCTTCCGAAACATGTTGATATTTATATTTTAAATATTGGTGTACACAAAGTATTTTTTATTAATTTTATTATTATTTAGTTTCGTTATAAAAAATGTTTTGCTAGGTAATTGGTAACTATTACATATGAAAACTGATTCGCCTTCCGAAGACATTATTAAACTGAAGACGAAACAGCTGTCATACGTAATAATAATTACCAAGCAGAACATTTTTTATAACTAAACCGTTTTTAAAACAAATTGTATTTAATCATTGAGGTAATGCAGTTGAACATATCTACTATGTCTGAAAATGTATTTCCTTCTGCGTGGAGTCTAGGTAATAGAGAATTTTTGAATGACTCAGTCCTGAAATTATTGTTACAATTGAATAAAATTTTAGATCGAGTAGTTCTAGTTGGAATATTAAATGTAATTAAGCTGACAATATCAGGGCTGTCTATAAAACAATTAACAATTTTTAAAATAAAAGTTAGGTCAGAAACACATCTTCTATCTGAGAGTTTTAATAATTTTAGTTCTTTCATTACGTAATTGTAATTTATAGTATCGCTGGGTAATCCGAGTTTATAGTTAACATACTTTAGAAATTTATGTTGAACTTTTTCAGTGGAGTCTGATTGAATATTAAGATAAAAAAAATTGCAGTGCCTATCATAAATACTAGGAAGTAGAACGTGGTTCAGGTGTTTCTAACCGTATCACAGTGTTACAGTGTCATCATCAGGGCAGATGTATAGATTTTACTGATTTTAGTGTGGCGTGTATTAATGTTAATAGAAGTGATATCTTGTTGCGTGCGTTAACTAGTAACAGCCGGTATATCAATGTATTTTTTTATTAGTATTGTTAGATACTAATGTGATTTTCGACGTTGAGATTTTGTGCAGCCGTCAAGTACCGTATACCAAGAACTATTAAGTCTGGCTCCATTGTCCCTGTTAATATTGATGCATTTTTTGTGGATTTCAACCGCTTCCGTAATTAGACGCGCTCAATACAACTTAGGTGATCTTATTACTTCCGGAAAAAAATCGAAGTAATGACCGGTCTCAATTAAGTACTCGGCAATTGCCGATTTGTCTGGATGGCCGAGTTTGCACGTTCGAAACTGTTCTGTGTCTATCACAATTGATGACTATTGATTAGATCGACATTTTGATTCCTTTTTCATTTTAAAGATCACCGTTAAACAATGATTCTCGGCCGGTTTCAGCTTTTGATCAAATTGTAATCAGCCATCGAACAAAATGGTGAGGCTCTCACCGTTTAGCTTATCGGTTGATCACAATGCGATCAAAAGTTAAATCGTACCAAAAAGCTGTGTTTTACGGGGACGTTCAAATATCTAAAATAAGAATGACGTTGATCGTCGGTTTGATGGTGATCATGTTTGAAATGTCCCAAACTACGTTAAAAAATATAGAAGTATAAAAGAATTGGGTAGGATAGAAATTGTTAGAACGTAATAAACACTTCTATTGAAATAAAGTTACGTTCAATTACGTGACAATTTTATTGGGTTTTTTTATAAGTATCCGTAATAATTTAATTGAATTTCAATTCTATATTATTATTTCTGCTATTTCTATTTATTGCTAAATGTATAAAGAGTAAATCTCTATATACGAAAATTAATGTTTGTCTGTATCGCTGAAAATAGCAGTTTATTCTTATTAGTGCCGGGAAGGTTTAGATGGTAGTTCGAATGAAATCCAATATGTAAAACTGTTGCTAAAACGTTTTAAAATTAGTATGGAAAACTTAATTAGGTTAGGCACAGATTACATATTCAAAATAAGAAGGTTTGTTTGGGTAGAATATTTTCAAAATAGAAAATACAAATAGATACCTACTTAAGAACTTTATTATTTATGGAAAATACTCTCAGTATCGCCCTGGTGAAAGACCACCATTAAGAACTAGCCGTGTTTGGTGACCAGATCTGAATAGCCAGGTATTTTACCACCTTCCTCTTCCCCTTCACCTTCCCCTCCGCAATACCTTCAGTCGCGAAACTCAACCATGTACATCATATTGCCAAACCGTCTCTAAATATATTTTTAAAGCAATGTGAATCTCTTCGGCAAATGAGGACTAACTATTTATTATACATGTTTTATTTTTATTTTAATTAGATACTATTAAGTTAAGATTTTCTAATATAGAGATATATAGATAATCTTGAAGGGTAGATGGCTCGTGCATGCTATGAATCCTGAACGATGTCCAGACTAGATAATTAACTGAAGTTCTGAACTAATATTCAGAAGTGATGAAATGATGTTCAGAACTGATGAGCTTAAGTTTAGATCGGATGAACTGTAGTTCTTAATGGAACAACTGAAGTCAAAAACAGGAGTTCAGAACTGATGTGTGAAGAAGTCAGCCTTTCCAAGACATTTTTTTACCTTCCCACCTTGATCACATTTTCTTTCCCTATAAGATGGACGTTTTAATACTACACGCAAAATGTTAAATTAATAAAGGTTGCTGATTTCACAATTCACAGTGCTAAAAAGCCAATATATTGCAGTCATTGTCATACAAAAACAAGATTTCTGCAAAAACCTGCCATTTGTAACAAAATTCTCTACTAACACGATTGCAGGCGTCTGAGCCAGTGTACTCATTATAGCGGTCAGCGCGAGAGCTGGATTAAGTTGTTTTAAAATGATTTATCAAAAAATAATTAGGGGACGGTGAGGCAAGACAGGTGGGGGGCAAGATGGAGATGTCGTCATATTGCTCTGTGCTCTGTCCGAACCTACTGCGATCCTAATAATTGGTCCATATGACCCCCCCCCCCTCACTCACTGTTCCTGTGCAGGTGTGGAAGATGAAGACCAGGAGGCAATACTTATTTGCTCCAAGTGTGAACCTTAACCCCATCTTGACCCGTGATCTACCCCGCTGGCAGGGTAAGAGGGTGTAAATGACTATTATTTTTATCCTTTTTTTTCACTCTTTTTTGTTTTTTCTTTGGAAAGATACAGCTAAATGGCCAAAGCTTACTCCAATAAAAAAATGTAGAGTTTATAATATTAAATACTACTGGTTTATTTATCGTTGAACGTTAACCACCCCGTTATGCCCCCATCTCCCCTACATGTGTCTTTTTCATACAACCATAACATAAATAATTTCATATCATTCACACCGCACCGCAGTGGAAAATATTGCCTAAAAACCCGATCGCCCATTAAATTTCTACGCCGTCGTAAATACCGATTAATCATTATCTTTTTTTAGTTTACTGAATGCACCCATTACAGCGCAAATCAAGAAACCGCATTCAGTGAAATTCTACGTGCTGTAACACATTTAAAAAAAAATTGCTTATTAAAATTTACCCGCACTTTAGTGTTACATGTTCTGCAGTACTTAATAAAAAATGGTATAGTTCTCTTTTGGAAAAATATTTTCATCTGCCATTATGCACATAGGTCTCTGAATGCTTTCGTTGTCACATAGCGATATAAAATAGACCACAATAAAAGCTTTTAAATGTACTGTCTTTTTAGACATGCTTAGGACCTGTTAGACATTTTTTTTTAAAATTTAATATAAATCAAATTTAATATTGTTATTATCAAGTTCTGCGAGTATTTTTAGTTTTTATTATTGTGACAGCTGTTTCGGCGTTCAAGTCCATTTTCTAACTGCGGTTAATCCACATTGTGACGACATTTTTATATGATTTTATTCACTACCACCCCATTCTAATTTGGACGGGTTTTTAAAAATAATAATTTATTATCGGTAAAACCGATTTAGTTAGAAAATAAATAAAAGTCTCTATTCTGTGAGGATTTTACATTTATAATGTGCTTCCCCATATTTAACTGATAGTGTTTTCTAAAATCATACCACGTGTCATACAGTAGTATGGCACTTCATGAATTTTACTTGTATTCTCAATCTTTTAAAGAAAGTTTCAACTGTTCAGATCCAGTGGTTTAAAGGAACTGGACAGAGGGAGGAGAAGGTGAATAGGAAGGTTGGGTTTTGCCTACAACAATTTTTTTGGACATTAAAATAAATTAAAATCTTTATTTAAATAAATTAAAATATTAACGTAGAATAATTGCTGGAGATGAATATGACCGGTTAAAAAGTTACGTTAACAAAAATATTCGCAGGGAAATACAATGTTTAGTCGGTTCAGTGTGAAAGATAAAAGATAAAACGCACAGAAAAAAAAATAATTAAGATAATTTCTTGAAAAGATAGGAATTCACTTCCCTTTGTTCACTTTGTGGCGAATATTTTTTTAAAATACTTTTTATTCACCACTTTATTAATATAAACAAATAGTTTCGAAATCAATGCTTTCTTCACCTGTAATATATAGAAAGCAATTATTCTATCTTTTTTTTAATTCATTTATAAACATTTAAGAATTTATTAGGTATGGTAGGTAATTTTATAAATAAATTAATAAGAATTACAATGTTTAAACCACTGTTTTTAATATATAAATATCCACATGTTTCAGAAGCAAAGCTCCCCTCATCAGGATAAACAATATACTAAAAGTAATGACCAGTATAAACAAATAATAATCAAATAGAACAACAAATTACAAAAGTAAACAAAAATTAACACTATGTATTAATTTTATAAATAATGAATATCTTTGAGTTTAGATGAGGAAAGCGTTTTGTAACTCGGCCGTGCAGTAATGCCGTTTTTCTATCAACTGAACCGCCAAGTGCATGTACAACGAAAGTGATACAATAATTTAATGCGAATGACATTTGCGTGCAATATATAAATAATTGAAAGTGCACGCTCGTTTTCTGTGAAACAAGGTGGACGGACCGGCTACGAGTTCTGTGTAAAATTATTCCTTTGCCAATAATGAACATTTCCCACCGGACAGTTTATACACTGCGTTATGCTCTTAATTTCTCGGGCCATGATATGATCATTACGCAATGGACTGAATTATCATGAAA
>JAHDVE020007558.1:0-67065 GCA_022606495.2 Halesus radiatus | reverse complement strand
GTAACTGTTAAATTTATGTATGAAAATGCTTCGAGGTATGTTGTTATTATCCTGCAAGATATACTGAATCAATCTGCAGTGTTTTCACAACACTCTCACGAGTAACTCTGTTGTTGAATAATGCATGTCCACCCCTCGCTGGTCCTCCGCTGAAGCTTTAGACCACACCGTATTTATTATTGAGATCTTTCCTCGGACGTCACCGGACTATCCAGTATCTCAGCTCCTCGGCTTGACAACACATTGTGTCGCTTTATTTTCTCATGAACTTTTCAATGGGATTAATCTCCTTCGTGGCTATTTCTGAAAAGTTTACCGGTTTATAGGTTCTTCAGATATAATAGTGTGTATTTTTTAAATAATCATATTTCCTGAATATTGCCATTTCGTCAAACTGTTTTATATTCTGCTCCATTATCATATTCCACCCACTTTGATATTCTTAGTGGTTGTTGTTCCAAGATGACAGAATACGCTGTTCATCCCCGTTAGATCGCTCGTCATCTTATTGACAACAAGTACAAGATTTTATGTATTTAACATATTATACATAGTTCTAGCAGCCAAGTTAAGCCTTTGCCTTTTCATGTACCCCTCCTGGCATCCAGTTTTGGGCATAGACCTTAAATATGTCTAGTTATTTTCTGATTCTGAGCCGGCAGTTCGCGTTACTGTGGTCGACCTTTGTTTATTTTTCCAACCAACGAAGCCATCTGTATATATAGGCATATACGGATGGTCATCCGTTAATCGTGCTACGTCTATATGGTATGAACAAATCACTAATCTTTACAAGAAATATCTCGTTGATTTCCTTCTAAAATTATCGTTTTAATCGAAAAACGTATGTATCCTGTTTCGTTTCTAATAAGCTTTTGAAACAAAGTACGTCACAATATCCCCTGAGGCAATTTAACCCTCAAAGGCGGATCAATCAAAGGGAGAAAATAAATAAATAAATGAGATTGTGACACAGTTGCGTATTAGTAGTTCGCTACGTGTACATCCAATCAACATTTTCAATTTCATTCGGACTCCATCGGATCACGGAACAGGTGTCCGTAGCAGTCGTCTACGGGCATTTCGTCGTCAGTTTATTTGTGCTTTTTTTTCGTCTCGATACACGCGACAGGTAACGTACGAGCGTGTACACTTACGTGCTGGATTCTGGGTCTGGAATGGTTTATTTATGCGTCTCAGTCGGCCGTTGGTCCGGTCTCAAATCGAATCAGTCTAAGGATACGGTGAGGGCGGTATGGGAACTAGAAAACTTTCTGCCACGCTCGGTGGAATACGTTTGATATACGAGTGTATTATTATTACGTAGCACGTTGAATTATGAAATCGTACTAAGGTGACCATATCGATTTAATTACTTAAACACTGTTAGAATCTAATCCAAAACCCCAGTAATAAACGCAATATTACGTTTCTATTCTTTATTTTTATTCACATATTAACATTTAAATTCGATTATTGTACACTGTTTATCTTTATTTCGACAACTACAATGGTATCCCTCACTAGGAATTCTCTTTTGAATCGTATCAGAAATCATCAATGTCTTGATATTATTACATATTTAGATTTCGAACGTCAAATTTATCGATGTTGATTAAAGCCGTCCTGTTAAAATTACTTTTTAAAACCTTAAATCAGGAACAATCGGTTTTTTCCTAATATATTATTTGCGAACTTATTTAAGTTCGTTTTGCGTACGGAATATGTAAATCTCCATGGAAACAATATCTGTCACGTGTTTCCACTTGAATTTCTCGGCCTTCGATCTTCAGACTGTATAACATTATTATGTTCGATTCGTATGCTTCCACTATTAAAATTTTCACTTTTTTAGCTGATTTGAATTTTAACTTTACCGCTTTTCAATTTTCGTCTTTTCTGCAGCACCGTTGCCAGCTTAATTATATTTGAAAGCTCATGAATATTCAGTCAGAGGTAGGGGTGGTTTTGGTCTGGAAATTAATGGGAGGCCGCACCTGTCCAATCCCATCACATCCCTCTCGGCAAATCTCTTCCTTCACACTATGAGCGCAGGCGTAGACGCTGATTGGACCAATTTAAATTCGACTAAATCGAAAAAAACGCCATGACAAAAACAAAATTTTAGAAATTTGAATACCGTCCAGGGGGGACACTATTGTTTTATTATTCTTTTGACATGCAAATACAAGCTTGTTGCTTATTATTTTTCGACGAACCATGCTTAAAGTTTTCTTGAAATGAGGAGAATAAGCGCTAATATAAATGCACGCTGCGCTTGATGATGGTTCTAAAGTTGATTATTAGTTACTGAAAACTGCATATTAATCACACCATATTCCAAGAAAGTTTTATTTGAATCTTACCTCGTCCCAGTATGTAAGATTTTTTTTAATAGGCAGGCGTTGTTTCACTCCTTCGCCACGCTCAAGCTCCTGCTATCTTTTTTGGTCCTCGTAAAGCCTCGTAGTAAATTCTAAAACTGTACATTACTTACTTAACATAACTTTGTTTTCGTATTTATTTATTTATTGTCGGAAAATCGACCGTTAACATTTTATCAGTTTGTACATTAAGGTGGTCCAGGCCTATATAGTAAAAAAAAAATAATCAAATATAGGTGTAGCCGTACCCTTGATTTGTTACACCTACCATTCCTATGATGTGTTAAAAATTTCAGCCCCTTATCTTATATACAAGGGGGTGCTCATCGAATTATAAGTTTTTGCCAAATTTCAGGATTTTAAATAAAACACGTAATTTAAGGTTTATTAATATTACAAGTATTTTAATCAAATAAGTATACAAATTATTTAAATATGAATAAAATTTTGTAACAAAGTAATACTTAACATAATATTAGTCGCAATCTTTCAAAACTATGTTTGTTAACTCCTTTTTGGATGTTTCAGTGGAAACGATTTTCCTGTTTTGTTCAACGATGTGAAGTAAAAATTGCTTTTCTTCCTCAGTCTTAGTGAGTAACGTGTTGTAATCTTCAAACAGTTTAACTCCTCTCTCCGCTGTATCATTAACAACACGCAAATTTGTGACGCAGCTTTTGCCTTGAAGGTAATCATCATTGTCATTCCAAGTCTCAGGAGGTAATTGCAAGAAAGAGTCCTTGATTTCAAGAACTAAGAGTGTTTTCAACGTTCTTTGTGTTGCAAAAGCATCTAATGTACCCTCTGAGGAAAGCTTAGCAGAGTCACCTCGTACTGAACGATTACCGACATCAGAATTTATTTTTTGAACAATGGCCTGTTTCTCAGCATCAGACAGCTTGTTAGAAAACAAGGCAAATGCAAGTAGTTCATCTGACAAATACCATAAGTGACGCTCTAATACATCCCTAGCTGCTATACTGATTTCGGAATCAATGGATTCGTACAATTTTAAGCTCTTCCAAAGTAGTAAGTCATTTACTGGCGCATCTGCTGCCAAAGGCGCTTCGATCCAAACTTTGGTGCAGATGAGCACACCAAAACTAAAAAATCGAACAATTTGTTTTTCTTCTCTCTTGGTTAGTTTAAATGCTTGTAAATTATTTCTAAAGAGAAAAATCTTCAAAGCATACAGCAATTTTGCCATCCAACGAGCATGATGAATCGGACCTGGAGTGCGCCAATGTATCTTCGTAGGAGGTTTGTTCAAAACAATCATGGTGAGCTTTATTAGCTCTTCGTAATCATCACGAACTTGATTATCTCTAGATAAAGCGGTTGTAAGACTCTCAAGAGTATTTTCAGCGAACTGTTCTGCGTTCTTATCGAGGTCAAGACAATCATAGTCCTCCTTCGGTAATGTTTCCCAAATATCGCTGAATCTTTTTAAAAGTGGGATTTGAGGAGAGCTTGATGGCCCAAAACAAAGAGTAAATATTTTTGAAAGCATTATTTCAAATATGTGATGACGACAAGCAAGCCACAAAAGATCACATCCTGTCTTTCCTTCTAAAAGAGTGCAAGCTCCCTTTTTGGCACCGGTGTTAGAAGCAGTAGTGTCAAAACTCATAGCCCGGACTTTATTTGTGACATTCCACTGTTGCATTGTGTCAAAAACAGCATCAGATATTTGTTCCCCCGTTCCTGCAGTAAGTTTAGGTACTCTTAATAGTTTTTCACAACCATTACCAGAGACAAGAATCGGAAGGCGCTCTACTTTCTTATTGCCAGTTATATCGGTCATCAGTTTGCCGTCCCAATGAATTACTAATGGAGAGTCAATATCAAATTTTATATTGGAGTTGTATTCGGCTCTCGCTTTTTTTCTTGCACGTCGAATACTGCTGCGAGAGATTGGGAGTGAAGCAGGATTGCAACCGAGGGCAGCAGACAATGGAATAATCAGTCGCATTGCTTCTCGATCGGTGATCTTGTTACGATCAAGCGCACTGGTAACATGTTGTGTAAATATACCACTAGTAGACGGCTCAACGCCACAGGAACTAGAAGCACTCTTAATATTTTTTGGTACAGCCACTACAAACTCATCTTTGAACTTATCCCCTAATAGCGTCATTAATAATGCATGATACTTGTAAGGTTTTTCCCAAACAATATTGAAGTAAAGCTACAAGCCCGAGGTAATTATGCCTACTGGAAAAAACCAAAATAATTAGAAATTAGACAGCCAAATACCACTTAGTAACAATTGTAAGAAAACCCGCATATTCGAATAAAATCCTTGTAGACCACCCCTCTTACCCTCCCCCATATTTGTGTATATAAGCCTGAAGATGGTCTTGACAGGCTGAACCTGGTTACAGTCAAATAAAATTAAGTGGAAAAAAGTTTTATATTAGTTTTATTATAATATATTAAAAAGTACAAATTAAGCATTTTACACAAAAATTTCAAAAACAACACTCGATTGAGCACCCCTTTTTACTTGAGCCATCTCGCTGAAATTTTACTATGTTATTACTATGAATACATGTAACAAATTCACGGAGCGGTCAGATGAAAAATAATAAAATAAAAATTTTGGACCACCCTATTGTACATGTATAGTGGGACAAAAAACATGTACGGAATTCCTCCTTGTGATTATACCTACAATAAAACAATACAATACAAGCAATAATATATTTTAAAAAGAAATAGTATTATAAAACATGATGTATAGGTAGAAAAAAATTCGTATTGCGATGCAAGTAATATTTTTATTGTGACCCCAAAACTTATTTTCCTCGGAATAGTGACATAGTAAAATGCAAACAATATATGCATTTTTTTAAATAAATTTTTATTAAAGTAGGTTGATTGTGTGGTTATTGGTAGAATTCAATTACAATTTTATAACTAGTATAATTATTAAAATATAAGAAAAAATAAAAAGTTGGCTAGTAACAAACTTTCAAACCCAGGACTAGCCCATTTACTGTCCTCCAACAAATTTCAATGATTTGTTTTTTTACGCAGGAAGAATTTAGAACAACTTTTCTTGCGCTGCAGTCCGAAAATTTTAGGTGTAGTTCTTATCACGAAATACACGTTCGTGTTATGAACCATAAATGCATACATTTCAGCTTAAATCGTGTTATGAAAAGAATTCGAGCTGCGGATGGATAATGTGAATATATTAATTTTTTATTTTGTGAATTTGAATCTCCCCGATGTTTGTGTCATTCTAAATATTGAACACTTTGAGTTCTGTATGTATTCTCTAACGGTAAAATCCATCATATTTTCTTTCGGGCTTAGCTTAAGGCCCTTATCTAAATGATATATCTCAAAGTCGCGATTAGATATCTTTTGTTTCTTCAATCTCCACGAATATCAATCCAAAATGGTCAATTTAATGTCAAAGTGAAAGCTCATCCCCAATACGAGTGGCCCGCTTACGGACGTCAATATCTTGTGACGTTAATCAAGAGAAGTGTCATCCCATGTTATAAAGAGGGTATCTTTAAAATTCAGATTAATATGTAGAAGTTAATCAAAGTCCATATTTATTTAGTTCAAGACATATTTTGCAATATTTCTTGTTTGTGTCAAATTAATGATGAAGCTATTTTCCTTTTAATTAAAAATTATCGATAATATCAATTCCATGATCAACTCGGACTTAAGAATTATAATTCTTTTAGGTTTTCCACCCGGCTTTGCCCGAGATTTAAACAATCGTTTTTATAAAATAAAATTTCTGCTTTAATTTGGAAGTTCCAGGCGTAAAAAGCTCTTCGAATTTCATTACGTTAGAGCTCACCCTTGTCCCTGCTTTATGTTTACGATTGTACAAATAATATCTTCTCCTTAATCTCTCTATCTCACTTTATTTATTCTTACTATACGTTGGATAAATGTGTAAAGGATGTAGGTTTTTCTCTTGAACGTTTAGATGAAATCTGTTTTTCTTATCTCTGCAGTAAATAATTTCCTTTACGGTTACACTTATATTTATACCTCGGAAATATTTTCTATCAGTGCTTCTACATATTTCGTAAATTCCTGAACTTGCCTTCTTATATGATTAAAAAATGTATGTATGTTTATTTAACTCGTTGTTCAAAGGAATTTAATGTATATTTCCTGATTACCCACTATTAGATTTGATCATCATCGCTTGGTGTTTATTTCTAAAAATCTTCCGTTTTTTCGTTAAAAAGTAAAAAAAAAACGCCTCTCACTTACTAAGGGTTTTTTTTTCGATTGGCGTGCAGGTTGTTTTTTGGGTGGAATATTAAAGCTGTGTCTTGTTCCCAAGGACACTTTTATAGAAAATTATTAAGATCATTCGGAATTTCTTACTGCTTTTCATATGGTTTTCATTACTGCTATTAAAAAAATTCTTCATATTGTAAATAACTTTGTGGCCCCATTTTCAATAAATAATAATTAATCACTTTATATTAACCACTATTTTATACCTTAAAATAAGCTACAAAAAATTGTTGGAAGCTTTTCCAACAGGTTTAGACTTCAACATCTATTTGGGAAATCTTTCAATTTGTGATATACCTTGTTTTTTACCATACAAAATTTTGATGTAATTGAAATCTATTTTATTTTGGGAAAATGCCTTTTCCACGCAATACACAAGGCTATTAATACTTGTTTTCTACACTCTGATTACGTCTCTAATAATCTTGTGCATTACCTTGACGCAAATATAACACAAAAAATGTTCGTAGCACAAGAGGTATAAAGGACTATCCCTACTCGTATGTCTATTCTCGTCGACTTTTCAGGGACGTGAGACGACGTGATAGTAGGAATGAATCAATAAAGATTCTCAAGCATATTTTGACTGGCCTGTGCGCCCACACAGTAGCCATCTAGCGAATTATTATCTAACCGCAAAAGTTCCGTTTCCTTCCGTTACATAAATTTTTCCCGAGGTTAAGTGTAAGCCGTTCCAATGTTCCGACTACAAATTCTATTAGATCCCAGCCTTCTTTGTGGGAGAAAATCCGGATTAACTTCCTAATGTTAGTTTTTATTTCGGAATATGGACTGTATGGAGGTTTTTCTGAATGGGTAAGACAAAGGCTTTCCATTTGTTAGATACTGGGCGGTTGCTAAAGCTGGAGCTAGACGGCAAGGGTGAAGGGTGGAGGATTGGAGTGTTGTGTGTGCTTCAGACAGCTCAAGATTCTTCAGTTGATTACTTGTAGTTCGGCTGACTGTAATTGTCATTAACTGTACAAATGTTCCTGGGAGTTCAAATATCAGGGAACTGTTTGCACCGACGCGCGACGGATAACGGCCTTCGAAGGGCAAACTACCTCCACAATGCCTGTCAAGGTACCTTCCTCGCCGGAGACGGAAATCATGGCGGCATCTGTAAATTACAGCCCCGAAATTGTATTAAGTACTTTCTCCCGCCAACTGAACGATTTTCTTAATGTTTCCAACGTCTTTTGAAAACTGTTTTATTTTCCTCGACAATCTTTATATTCCGGCGTTCTTTTTTTATCCCGTTTATTTTTAATTAGAGTTTGCTCCCCTGCGAATTTCACCTTAAGTTTAAGCAATAAACCATTTTTATAGACCAGACACAAAACGCTCCCGCAATATTATTTGTTTTTAATTAAGTTTAAGAAATTAATTATTTATTCATACCGACCCATGTAGAAAGTTTACGAGTTAGATTTTATGAGTTTTGGCAATTTATTATAAGTGGTTGTGTTTATAGAACAATTGCGCCTCTTCTTCTGTAATTTAGATTAATTACAGTATTCCGTACACCCACGTAACTTTTTGAAATATTATTATGTAATGTAAAACTGTAACCTTTTATTTTTATAATTGTTTTTACTATTTTACGGTACAAACTGAGCATTTCTAATTTGAAACTTTAGTAAAAACTCATGACATCATCCGTCTTACTTATTAGATTCTTACCCGTCGGTTCAGCGTTGGTATGGATAAGACGGCCTTAAGCCCAGTTTAACCATGGCCACGGCCGTGGCGCATAAATTCAGTTTTTCACTATTCCGACCTTACGCGCAGCGTAATATTTACACCGCGTTTATCAATCTTTTTACTCAAACTAGGCTCGATCACAATTTCAAGTGTAGCTTCTCTTATTGATTCTTATCGGCCATTCGGTTCGCATGAAGGAAGACTACAATTATATTAAGTCCGTTAGATTATATGAAATATATTTTGTATAGGCAATACAACTGGGACTTGTGTGGGGATTTCACAATGATCGTATTTCTGTGTGGCCTACCAAGTATTCTTGGTTTCTCTCTCTTTAGCACTGTGGAGTGGACAACCTACCGACGTCAAATGGAATTGCCCGGGGGATCTTCATTATTTTATAGTACCTGAACTGTACTGAACCTCCTTCATTGATAAAAAGATACTACAAATCCTTCGTATATATCTTGAATTTGGAAAATACTATAGACTTTGAATATTGAGTTTAGAGTAAACAAGGGTATACTCGTATATATACTATATAGGCTCGTTCTTTTCGGGGCCTTATTTCAAATATTGTATTTTTATTGGGCCACAAAATAAGTTTGACCTTACGTTGACTTCTCAAGACTTTGAAAATAATATGTCGAAGGTGTTGAGGATGATGGGATGGAGCTATTATTATTGGTAACAAAGGCTGACGTTTTAGGAGTGATAAAAGCTAATACTACAGAAAGTATAGCTTATATAGGTACTTATTATTGATCGAATGTTATGTTACAAAATCTCTTATTATTCTATCTTTAGTGACTAAACAACACAAAATGCAGAAAATTGTTTTATTATTTCTTCACTAATGATAAAACAATTTTGTCAAAATGAATAACTAAATAAGTAGACAGTTACACAATAGAGTTTGACAATAAAATCGTTCCAGTGAATCGACGGATGCCGTGCACCAGAAACAAGTTGTGTAAATGTTCTCAATTGCTTTCCATAAATCTATGTTAAGATTTTTTAGTGAAAAATAATTGTGTAGATAAAATCTCTTATCCCAAGAGACCATTTCTTCGAGATATTTTAAGCTTTCTGACACGACCTAAACAAATTTAAAGAGTATCGAAATTGAATAGGTGGAATCTTCAATATGGGTGAAGTGTGTTGGTCTGCGTAGGCCCGAAGCCCGAAACGATGAGAGTTGGTCTAAGTAACGATTCCGCCATTAAAACTCTTACTCTACAAAGCAGGGGATCCGCGGGGGCTGTGTAATGCTATTCATTGCTGCCATAACTTCGACTCGGTTTCCTGAAACATCTGTTGAGAATGCCCCGTGCTATTTAATGCTTGAAACACAATTTAATAAGTGTTCCGACAAGGTGAAGAAGAGCGTGACTGTGACAACAAAGGGAATATCAGCCCTTGGATTCGCGCTCGAATGAAATCCCAAATCTTTTAAATAGAAAAAGTATTTCAACACAAAAACTCAAATCTCTTCTCCGAATACTTAACAACGCACAACGGTAACGACAGGCCATTATTTCCATACAATATACTCGCCTCTCAATTAACGTGCTTAATGTGACTGGCTTTATATTTCGTGTTACAGATTCTGCTCAAAGGTAGCTACGCGAGGAGGGAAAAGCTGCCGGGGTGTTTGAAAGCATGAAAAAGCAGACAGGAAAATTAAAAAAACGTGCTCCAATGGAATCGCAAATATTGTTCGGATTTTCGTAGTAATTAAAGAAAGCTGGCTCCCTCGAGTAATTTGTTATGGTGATTTGGAAATTTATTTCGCATTAAGTGGCCATTGTTTCAGCCAGCTCTCTCACCATCAAACCCTTAAACAATTCTCCTTCCAAGTTCATTTATTATTGCGGAATGAACTCCAAAGAGCTTTAGCCGAGAATTCCAGTTTTATTAATTCCCTATTTTACAGCTTCCCCAAGTTGTTTCCGAGTTAAACTCGAAGAGTGAATTGATCAGCTTAGTTCAATTCATTCACGTAATGTTGATAAATAATATTATAGTCCACCACTTTTTGATGGAATTTTACCCAGTTGTTCCGGATTATTATTTTATCAAACACTCAATTTTAAACTTTTCTGCTTTATAACTTTTTATAACCCTGGGCCATAGATCAAAGTTTGGCCACTTTTTTCAGTTGTTTTAATAATAATGAAAACCCTGCGATTTGTAGACCAGGCCCTTAACACACTAATTTTATCTTTTTTTCTTCTGAAATTGGAGTTAAGTCTCTATACCCGCTGTGAGATTCCAACTACATACATCCGGCTGCAAGCCGAACTTTCTACCCACCAGGCTATAGTGTAGATCAGTGATGTGCAACCTTTTAAACTGATTTGTCCCAAATTAATATTTTTCAAACTGTCTACTTATAAATGAACGGATCTAGGGTTCGCATTGTTGAAACAAAGTGATGAAAAAACATCCTAAGAGGTCAGGGGGATGTGATGGGAACATTGACGAAATTGAGAAATTTCACCGGTGTGCCGATATTTCTTTGAAAGTGTATTAAGGAAAGTAGGCAGCAATCAATTATCCGAGGATCTCAAGTAATACCCCGCGATGATGATGCATAGATCAACGTATTACAATATTCTCTGTGTTTTGCAATGTTAATATCTCGGTTTGTACATCGGGATTCTTAGAATTATAGTAAATCATGTTAAAAGTTATTCGACATGTAGTTTGTTGTTCAATTGGCGTGCTTCTCTCGTTAAGTTGAACCACACAATTTGAACATCTAAAGCTCGGGTATGGTCTTCAACTCGTTTGAACAAGCGTAGCTTATTAGTCTTATTACAATATCTCGCCCAAGAGCGATACGATGGTAATCCAACGTTGGTTAATTACAGGGTATGTCTAGACGCGTGACGTCATAGTTACCCTATGAGTGTTGGCGCCCATAGCGCCCTGATGAGTGGCACTTTTCAATTTGCCGGTATTTCCTCCACTTGTGCGGGGTGAAACGGCTTGTGAAATTAGATAATTAGTGTGCAGTCGGCTGCCTGCAGCGCCTTCCTCCTGTGACCCGCACTAATAACCGTGCGGGGAATCCCCCTGTTTGCTTTCCCAGGCCAAGAATCACTTTACTTTTCGAGGACTTCGTTTTTGTTGAACGCTTCCCGCTACACGGAAATGTCGCGTTGCACGTCGCGGCGTCGCCCAGAAATAGAATTTTACGTACACCCTCAAGTATTTAGGGGCCATTCACTTTGGTATTGTACCGCTACGCCGTGCTTACGCTGCTTACTGCTTAAGTGGTGGCTTTATTTTTACTAGACGCGCGGCATTTAAAGAAAATACTACTTTTCTTTTGATGTTGCCGTGCGCTACATACTTTTGGTCTTTACTCGCTTGTGCGACTAATGCAGCTTTTGCATAGATAAAATTAAACATCCAGCGCGAGTCTATAAGGATCATCGCTTCAATATACATTTGACAACAATCACAAATAATGTTTAAATAATTTTCTAAAATCAATTTTGTTTTATACTTCCTTCTTTTATGCTTTCCTCGCTTGAGCGGTTCTCAGTAGTAAATATTGATGAGTGTTGTTCCTCCTCCCAACATGAATAATTTCTTAGAAAAGTTTATTGTAGGAATTTTAAGAAACCAGATTTTCTTATTTTTTCTAATATTCATGAATATCTCTGACATGACAGCTTCACCACCAGCCGAATCCTTGCCATTGTCAGTGCCTACTTAGAATTAAACAAAAATATCCTTAACCACTTACTCAGACCGTTTTCACTTGGAAATATTGATTTTCCTTCCTTGTGAATTACATTACATAATTACTGTCTAATCGCATCGGTGGGTTTTCCTACTTTTCAAGAGATGGCGTTTATTAATTAACCCCATTTCAATTTTACCATCTACAACGGTTTGGGTCTGGGATAATCAATGTTCCGAGGACCTTTTTTTGTTTTCGGGAATAATAGGTAATTTTCTTCGATGGGTTCGGGCCAAGGCTAATAGGGTTTATCATTTTTTCTTGCTGTCACTTTAAACCGAATGATTTTCAATAAACCGTCCTAAAACTTTTTTTTGTATCTCTCAATTGGTTCTCCTATTCTGCCCAAGTGACCTCTTATTTTTATAAACATGTAATACATATTATTGTCGGAAATAAAATAACTTGGAAAAGTATTTATCGTAAGAGGGTTGATTCTCGTCTTCGTTTTCGATTTGGCTCTTTGGATAGGCGCTTACACATTTAGATGGTCGCTACGTTTGTAACGCCGAAGCTCTTTTAGTTTGTGGTTTTTTTCTTAATAAGTATGATTTTTTTTAATTCGTCCTTCCCCAAGCGTGGCTGTCTAATGTAATGCCTGTTCATATTTATATTATGACGTCATACGCCTATTTTTGCTCCACAACCAAATCAGCTTATTTTTATCCGATACAATTGTTTGGGATTTGTGTTAAAGCGTGCCCCACCGCGGGGTTGCTGGATTCGGACTCATCAATCATCCCTCCATCCCTTCCCCTCTCTGGCGTTTGTCATTGGGGTAGCTGTTGTTTACTTTGGCACTTTTCCTTTGTAATTTGTTTTTAAATATTCGCATTTATCAGCGCTTTGAATGCTCGGCCGGGGGGGGGGGGGTTACGTGCTTCCAACCAATATGACCTCCACGCGAACTAAAGATAGAAGGGATTATACTTTTTACCGACCCTCCACGCTAGCGACTTAATTTTCGTAAATGTATTACCGAATCTTTGACTCAATCGAAGATCTAAGCTATAAATCTGAAAAATCGAAAATGCAGATCTGCTACACTTACTACACGAAATTTCCGAGGCCAATATGGTAGAACTCAAAATCAAACGATTTACGCCAAATAGTAGGTCACTTATTTTTTAAACTATTAATTCGCGTGGAATTCCATTGTAATGATATAAAATAAAATTATATTGCTTTTATTTAAAAACAAAGTTAAAAAAAACCTTAAAAATAATTTGGTTACCATTTACAGACCAGAAGAACCTGTGTTAAAATAGTCAATTATATAGGTCGTCCCGCCGGTTAATTGCTCGAATCGCTGATTAGGTCTGTAGAGTACCTCCTGATATACCCTGATGTATTTGTACATAAAAAATATTTAAGCCGACATTGTCTGATTTTGTTCTATGTATAACGGAACCCAAACATTTACTTTTAGGTATGTATCTATTCCATTCTAGTAAGCATTTTCCTTGGATACATAATTTTTTTCGGGATGCAATTCCTTTGGTGCTCTTTTTCCCATTTTTAGCTGAAACAGAAGCTTATAGGTTAGCCATGAGATTTATTTTCATTTGTCATTTTTGCCACAGCGGAATGATTTACTTTTCACTGTGAAATTAGTAGTAACAATATTAAATAAAATTATGACGGTAACTTGCATTTTTTGAAAACCAATATAAATGACAGGTCACAGGGTATTTTCTTTTCATATCAATACCGCACCAGAGTTCCGACTGCTCCCAACTGTTTGGAGCCAGTGGGATGGTATTTTTCCCGGGTGATACTGAGAGTATCTACCACTCTGGAACGTGACATAAAAAAATTCAACTTTGGACTGAAGTTTCTCTAAAACGTCCCCTAGATTTAGCATTTTTTCTCTTGCACCAATAATTTCCAAATATCATGTATAAATAATTAATATGAAAAAAATAAATAATTACGTTCATTTAAAAAGAAATACAAAAAAGTTCTGCTATGTAATTAATTGTTTTTACCCGTGGGAGCTGTTTCACATTCCGAAATAATGCCTTAACGGACATAAAAAAATTGTACAGCGAACCTTTTTTGAATAAATTAAAATTAAGTAAATAATAAGTATTAAATATGTTAAGAATTGAAATACAGTTCTCCAAAAAAAATAACCTTTTTTTCTTTGTCCGTATTTCATTTAAAATGGCACGCTGTGCGCTTTTAGAATATATTTTTTTACTAGAAAATAACATGTTCCATTAAATGGCGGAAAAATTCAAAAATACCTTTACTTACATGTAGAAGTCCAGTATAAAAAAAACAAAAGCTTTCAGTTTTTGCGTAGGCGACGTCGCACGAACCCGATTGCGACGCTGTTTAAGGCGATTTATAGTGAAGAGATGCGCAGCGCCAACGCTGTTCTACGTGTCCACGCGCCGCCCGCTCCCGCTACTCCAGTCGCCGCTATTGACCATTGCGAACGCAAGGGTTTTTATTTCATTTGAAAACTCATATGATAAATACGAAATTTTATAGAAATATATATCTCAACGAAGTGAAACTAATGTTATTTTTTTTTGTATTCGTGATTTTTTTTTAGCTTTAATATCGGAAACTCGGTCAGTTTCCTTGGGAAATCAGTTTTTCATAAGATTTATTATAATCTCCGTCATTTACGTTCATGAATTAATATTTCATTTAGAAACTATAATATAAGTAATTTTTTTTTTAGTATTTAGTTGTTTCCTTTAATATTTCCGTGACATTAAGAAGACCTACATTTACTTTGCCCATAAAGACATTTCTACTTTAACTATGTTGAAAAATAGCAAACACCGGCGCGTCTACTTCTCGTGAAAATATCAAATTAACTTATCGCGTCGTTAAAGTCCCGCGCTGCAACGCGCCATTCGTCGCTTGTTATTTGTCACGTAGGACGCTTCCAAGAGATTCCAACCATTAAATTTTTCGCGCCACGACGCACCGCATCGTCGTCGCATTGACTTCGCGTACGTAAGACGGAGCGTCATTCTGTCTACTCTCCAAGATGGCCGGAAAATGTTAGGATATTCGTTACAAGGTTATAAGTATGTATTATGGATATGAATAGAAAAATAATATATTAATTATTGATTGTTTTTGTGTTTAATTCGTAGAACTCCATTTAATTTTTTTTTAAATTTAATATAAATCAAATTTAATATTAAATTTGATTTACATTAAATTTTAAAAAAAAAGAAAAATAATTAAAAAATATATTGATTTTGGGATAGCAGAGCTCCATTTTCAATTTCTTTTCGCGGTTTATCGGGTAGATCTCCCATTGATATACATATTTGATTTCGTAATACTCATTATTCACAATTCGGTCTCTATTGTGAACCGTCGTTGATATTTTGCTATTCTAATATTACATACTTGCATACTTGCTCTCCACTGTATTATTGTGAATTCATCATGTCCGTAGATACTGCTATTGCTGTGAAAATTTCTATCTCAAACCACAAATTTACTGGTTTTCGGTGTTCAATGAAGAATGTCATTGGTAAAGAATTTAGAGAAAGTATAGAGAAAAGAGTACGAGCAATTATCAGCATTTATTAAATTAAATCAAATCATTTACAGTGCACATCACTCTTACTGCACATTAAATAATATATGTATATATATAATGAAATATTGCTATGTTCATCCCTTCCTTGCTGGTGCTGTCAACTGATTTGACATTTCTAATTATTAAAATATCTCTGTAAACATACTAAACACAGAGTTAATATTTTAGGTGTTTTTCAACATTACACTTATGTGTTAGATAACATAATTAAAATATGTATTTAACTGACGCAACAGAAAAAAAATATTTTTTTTCCGAAAAGGGAAAAAAATTGTTAATATACTCGTATACATGTCTGCGTGTGTCGATACCTTTCCAAATGGTGCGGTAGTTGGTGAGAGGGGTGCGGGGTTTCGCTGACCGTGCCTCAAGTGCCTTGGTCGTTAGTAGTAGCCGGCGGTCTGCCGGCTGTAATTAACATATCATGCGTTTATGCGTTGTCCACGTTCTTTCCTCGTTTTCAGCACTTGAAGTTCCGTCTACACACAGCGACTTACATGCACAAACAGTTGATGAAAAAGTTTGCTCAAACATAGAACAGTGTGCGGCGAATCAAGCGTTTTCATCGGTCAATTGAAATTCTCCCCCATCCCGTATGCGCACGATTACCTTGTAAAAATGCATTCTACTAGGTTTTGATTAAAATAATTAATTAAAAAATGTTTTATATAAAGCAAGATTGGGTGACGAAAGTTACATTAACAATATTTATGACTCCTATCAAATTTTAATATGTACAGGGGTTATTGATTGTTTTTGTGTTTAATTCGGAGAACTCCAATTAATTGTTTAAAAATTTAACTATAAAAATTTGCATGTCTGGAATTTCTCTGTCCAATATCTGTAAAAATTGCAAAAGAAATAAAAAAATGTGGTTTAAATATAGCTTTTAGAACCGATAAATAATACAGGAACAAGCCTAAAAAACTCCAAAAGTAATAATCCTGAACTTAATAATAGTGGCATATACGAATTATATACCTAAACCTTTACATATAGAAAGAAAGGGTCTTAGATTAAATTTACTGGAACAATTAGAAATTAATAAACGAACGATTTATTCTAATATAATATTAATTAATAAAGTAAGGAAAATTATATATTCACCGCTTCTCAGTATGTTCACAATATCAAAACTATATAACACATTTAAAAATAAATCAATTATGAAAACATTAAAGTTAAATACGGGGAAACACATTATAAATGTAAAAACCTGACAGAATAAAGAATTTTAATTATTTTCTAACTAAATTGGTTTTACCGATAATAAATCATTATTTTTAAAAACCCGTCCAAATTAGAATGGGGTGGGAGTGAATAAAATCGTATAAATAAGTCGTCACAATGTAAATTAACCGCTGTTTAAAAATGGCCTTAAACGCCGAAACAGGTCACAATAATAAAAACTACAAATATTTGGAGAACTTAATAATAACGCTATTAAATTTGATTTACAATCATTTCTTTAAATCTACAGGGTGTACCAATCTCCAAAATACATTGGTAAATAGTTATTTATCAATAAAGAGGGCTGAACAATAATCTATGTACTTTATAAAATAATTAATTTGAGTCTAAAATGAAAGATCATCTCTATATTAAGATGGGCGCCACGTTATTCTAAAATAACTAATTTAAGGATAAGCACTCGAACTATAGCCGGAATACTACATACTGATATGAAGGTGTCTTTTTTGAGATGTCCATGGTTGTCTCGAAATGGTTTTTGTGCTGTCGAACGAAGACTGAAGCCGATCGTCTTCTTCTTTTATTAAGTATGTTCATCATTGTTCTTCTTAATATCCAATGTCATAGACAATGAACGGGTGGGTAGATCAAACCGTTATAACCTGTGCAAACCTGCAATCATATGAAGTGTATGCAAGCCATTTGCGCATTATATAGCTTTGCAGTATTAATGTACTTGTGCAAATGCGTTTGTGCAAGCCGTTTGCGCTGTATACTGTTTTGCCGTATGTGGTTACTTTTGCAAATCAGATCTTGTGCAGATAAGATTGAGCCTGTAAAGAGACCTTAAACACAATATTTTACCTTTGTACGTACTATTTACTATTAATAAAATGATTAACATAAGAAATAAATGTAAACTACTAATTTTCATCCAACTTCAACATTCTAAATGTGTACGCTGTACACGCAGTTACCCTTTGTACCCTTTACACTGCGTGTACAAAACTGGAGCTCGTAAGATTTTCTAGCACCGCAGGGACAAGGTTATTCACGTTCCAACAAGGTTTGTTTTCATTCGCAATGCAACATTCTTTTATCATTCAAGCTGATTATGCTTTTTGGATTTTAACGTTTTTCATTTAAATTTTTATATCCGATTTTCCGTTCGAACAACGATTCACAATTACCTGACGAACGCACTGATTGTATGTACCACCAGAGTACTAGGAAATATTTCAATATATATTTTTTTTTATATGAATACCCCATAAGAGTCCCAACTGCTCCCAACCATCTGGAGCCAGTGAGACTATGGCATCCCCAATTGGGAAATGTTGTGAGGCTGAAGGTATTGGGGAGGGGAAGGAGAAGAGGAAGAGGAATTTGAAATTTCATAATTCCATTAACTGTTTTTGTGTCTAATGCTTTGAATATTTCACCAGTCGGGTGCCTGCGTACTCGCTTTTAGTAAATTCATTAGCATTTCAGGTATGATAATTGTTACGTAAACTCTTTGATGCTTTTCTGATAGGTCTGTAAATTAATCTCAGAACGTTTATTATTTAATAGAGTTTATTTAGTTTTTATCACGTTCTTGTAAACAACACCTAATTATTATTACAATATACCTTTAAACAATATAATTTCGGGCGTGATGTGATGTACGTTTTAATTCTAAAATTCTAAACTACATCATTCTTATTTTCAATACTTATAATGAATTTATACCGTCGGTCTTACGCTAGTCGGTGGTGTGACTGTCAGCATAGTTGCCTTCCAAGCAGATGATCAGGGTTCAATACAACTTTAGGCTTCACAAATCCTACAGTAATTATAATGTCCCGTGATGTTTCACGGGTCTGCGCTAGTACAACATAAAATTACACGTAGGTTACAATTTTTTTTTATATGAATACCGCACAAGAGTCCCAACTGCTCCCAACCGTCTGGAGCCAGTGAGATGGCATCCCCAATTGAGGAATGTTGTGAGGCTTAAGGTTTTGAGGAGGGGAAGGAGAATGTGAAGAGGAAGGTGAGAAAATACCTGGCTCTTCATATTTGATCACCAAACACGGCTAAAAGTCATTTCAAGCAACGTTTCAATTCTGAATGGTGGTCTTTCACCAGCGCGATACTGAGAGTATCTTCCACTCTGGAACGTGCGCAAATATTAATGTACATGATTTTTTAATTAGTTAATTGTGAAAGAGCGCAAATTAATTAAATGAAATTTACTTGCGCACGCCGGGATTTGAACCCGCGACCTTCGGATTCGTAGTCGAGAGCCTTACCCCTCGACCATGGAGGCCGTCAATATTACCATTAATTGACTAATGTTACGATTCAAAAATATAAACGTATTTATTTTATTTTAAGTACTTTAAAAAAATGTGAATTTCGCACGACTGCCTGCAGCCAGTGGGGACTATGGCATGCCGAACTTATTATGTTATACGGTTTAATGGAAAGGAAGGAGGTTGAGAATAGGAAGGTTGGGAACTACTTGCCTTTTCAAATGTGACCACTAAACACGGCTAAAACCATTTCAAACAACGTTTCAATTCGGAACGATGGCCTTTCACCAGGGTGATGCTGTGATTATCTATCACTCTGGAACGAAGTGCAAATTTACTATAACGTATATTATTTTTATTAAATAATATATTAAATAGTAATATAAACGTTGCTTTAATGCCTTTAACCTATTTAGTGACCAAATCTGAATAGCCTGGTACTTGCCTACATTCCTCTCCCACTTTATTGGGGATGACAATACCCACTGGCTGCAGAGAGCTGGTCTTTTGCTGCTGATATTCTCATTTAAAAAAAAAACTTCTCTTACAGTTTCTTGTGCGTGATTCACATAATTTTTTTTGTGAGCTTATCTTTACACGTATCAACCCCTAATGTTTCTCCACCCCTTTTTATTTATTCACCTGTAAATAACGCGCGGCGTGACAGGTATATCAATCGTGACCTTTCCGTGTCGTGGTACATGCTACTTCTGCCGCGATACAAAAGGCGTATTTAAGTGGCCGTTTTAATATTTGCTTTCGGGCTTGATCATTTGCTTTTGACGTCAAATGTGAAACTAATACGTTTTATGACTTTCAAAAAACCGTTGATCCGAAGCTTGTCATCGTGTTCGAGGTCATCAAACGCAAAAAATATATAAGTCAATACGTAATCTATCAGTCTTCACATTTTATGTTAATTTTATTTTTAAAACCAACAGTTTACAATAATTATTACGCATGGTAAATATATTTAAAAAACGAACTAATAATAGGTTTTCACTTAAGTATTTAAATTATTCAATTAAAAGAGAAAAGTTACAAGGTTAGCCTATGAGGTTAGGATGATGGGAGGGAGGGGGAGGGAAAGGATCTAGTCTGTGTAGAGTAATATTATATTGTGTGAATGTTATTTTTAGGTTTGAAATTATAAGGGGCTGAGTTGAATAAGTCGAACTCGCTGTATGAAGTGTTAAAAATGTGTGAAGCGCGGTGAATAAATGTGTTTTGTTTTGAGTTAGTGTTGCATTGAGGTAGGTTTAGTGTGTGGTTCTGTCTGGTTTGTCTGTTAGTTAATTGAATTCGTTCAAGTAATTCAGGGCAATCTATCATAGAGGTTGCTATTTTTTGTAAAAACAGTACGTCTGCGGAATTTCCACGGCTTTCTTCAAATACAGAAAAAAGGGGCTGACTCCTCATCACTCAAGTTGAGACGATAACTCCGAAAATCGAGGTATCGTAGAAAACGGTTTCGTAATTTCACAATCCTTTCTGTTTGTGATATGTACCTGGGATTCCAGACTTGAGAGGCATACTCCAAAGAACTGCGTACATACGCGAAGTACAGCATTTTCATTGTGTTTACCTTTTTTAAATGTTTGCAGGTTCTGAGTATAAAACCAAGTATCTTGGAAGTTTTTGCAACCATTGATTCGATATGGCGGTCGAAACGTAACTTCTGGTCTAACACCACTCCCAAATGCTTGACGTCCGTCATTTTGTGTATTGTTCCGTTAAGGGCATAGTAAAAAGAAATAGGGTTTTTGTTTCGAGTGAAGCTGGTGGCGCCGCATTTTTTTACATTTATTTGAAGGTTGTGTTGTGCACAATAAACATTCATACAATTTAAATCTCCTCGCATGAGGATACAGTCATTGGTGCACGTGACAAATATTTTCATATCATGTGCGTATAATAATGTTCTGGAGTAGTAAAAATCACTCATTGTTGTCAAATCCCGTGTATTGATAAAATAATAAAAATGGGTGTTTGCTTTCCTAGCCAGTTTCACCCTGGAGTAGATTTCAAATTTAGTTTTATTTTGTAATTTAACAATAATTATGGAAGAAGGCAATATGGTGTATTGCCTTATATTTAAAAGCTCCATAAATAGTTCATGATGAAAATGACGTTCATTTATTTTTTTATTAAAAAACAGACATATTATTATATTTTTACAATAACAAAAAAGTAGTGGTGCGAAGCTGCCACGTGGCAGATTGTCTGCAGGTTTTAATATTATCTGAAAACTCGTAGAACTGCACAAGTTTGGAAGCCATTGAGATGCAGCCGGTTCCTTTGCCATGTTTTCTACTATTTCTTTCCTGGATTATCCTGAATATCAATCGGCTAAAGTTAGTATCTCAAATTCAAATAAAGCACTTGATTGTAATCTCATTGTTAGAAGAGTCCATTTAAAAAAAATAAATGATCCGTGCAAAAAATATGTAACCAACTACACGTACTACCAATATGTATCACGCTATTTCTCCGCAAGGGTAGACAAAAAGGATGGACCGCCACACAACTGTCTTGTCACACACTCTTTGCCTCATTCACATTCATACATTGTCTCATACATGCCCTTTTGTTATTGTGACTCTTGACATTGCCCGACCTAACAAAAAATATGGCACTGATAGAAAACGCGGTCCAATTAGGACGCCAATGCTCACCGTTTGAGAGTGTTCGCTGCTTCAAACAATCGGATTTCTACTTTATCATCCCTCACCCTTTGAATATTGTGTGAATTGATTCAGAATTAATTCCAAAGTTTGTTATTTGAAACTAACTCTGCTTAAAACTACCCGCATTCTGAACACTTGTTTATTCGCGTAGTTCCCTGCTTATCTTTTGCCGCAAGACTTGGTCCATTATTCTCGTGTAGTGGCGACCAATAGATCTTTTCATTTTATTACTTTCTAAAACGCTTTACGGAACCCTCGCCCTCTTTCTCCTGAACCAAATACAAAGATGCCTTTCCAGCGACGTGACGCAACATTGTGTTAACATTTTTTTAAAGATTGTTTTATAAACATCGTCGTTCGTTAGTGTAAAGATCAAATCGTCTACAGAGCTTTTTGTTCTAAGAATTATTATTATTATTAATGGACATAGAAAAGAGGAGTAAGACGCTGCGTTTTTATTACCCGGGACCAGTTTGTTTCGTAACATTTTTTTCATTGAAAATGAGCAACGAATTTTGATATATCTCTTTGCTCGAACTTTTTCGAATTCAATCCCTTTTTTTCCCAGAGTGGACTTAATCTTTCGTATATCGAAGTATTTACTGTTGCCTAATCTTATTGTCAATTATTTAGTGCCATCATTAATAGCTATGTTTTTTTTTAAATAATGTAATTATTGCGAGATGATTGTGTGATTATTTCTAGCTTGGCATTTAATTGTAGATACTTATTATTTTGGAACTAAAAAATGTCATTAATATGGCTACACCGAACCACTCACTTCGTCTTTGAAACGTTTTCTTCACATTCAAATATTTTCACGCATTCGCATTTTTGAATTTTTTTAAAATTGTTAATTATTAATTATTGATTAACTTTAATTTTATTTACAATACTACACTTCTCTTTAAACCAATGCTTGTGCAGAGAAGCGGAGTGTACATATTGCGTTTACATTAAAAAAGGAAATGAAAATGAAACCATCAAAATGGTTTACATGATGATGTTACGGAGTTGGTGTTACACAATGGAAAATGAGTGTATATTGACAAGTTTTGATTTGGTGGTTACAATAAACACAACATAACGGTACAATCTTATAGGGGTATATATGTGAAAATTTTTGTGTATTATTTTTAGTTTGCTTGATTTTCGGGGACTTTTAAACTGATTTAAATAAACCGCTCAAAACATCATAATTATTTTTTAGCGTTTTTTTTTCTATGTATAATTTTGAATTTGAAGTTATTTTTTATTTATCTAACATGTAATACATGAATATCAGAAATACGAAAAAATGGTCTTTCCATCTTCCTTGCAAAGCGTTAAATAATGAAAAATAGTTTAATCATTAAATTGTCTTAGAATATGAGAATCATCTCCTTTCGGAACGTACCACTAATTTCTGAACGCCTTTTGGTTAGTGTAAAAAATTGTTGGATTGCAGGTAATGTTGGGTAAGAGGAAGGTCAGGTAGGGGGAAATGCACCACGATGGGCGTCAGTGTTGCGAGCGGAGGAGAGGGTCGGGTATTACAAATGGATAGAGGAGACAATAATATCAGCGTGACTTACCCTGGTGATGGCCTCTTAGGTAGGGTGTCTTTGTCCGGACATCGGTTAGCTCAGATTCGATAACAGCATGAGGCTTTCTCTCCCTCAGGGTCAGTGGATCGACCGCGGTCTTATAATTGGGTTTGAGGTGTTTCTAGGCTACGTTAAATGAGTCGAGGAAGTACTTTCAGTCTCGGAATTTATTGTATGAAGAGAACAGATATTGCAGGTTATGAACAATCGAGTAATTAGTAGAAAGGTTCTATTTCTGACATGAAGTTAACCTAAATCCTCTCTCTCTGATGGAAGTCTATAACCGGGAATAGCAAATGGCAAGGGCGAGTACAACACATAACAGGGGATAGGTTAGAACAGCTTACATGAGGTGGTCTGTCCGGCGGCGTGAGATGCGTGCAGGGTCACAAGAGCTGGTCATCTCCACACTGAGTTTTTAAGTTAGTCTTTAAGTTACGAGTCACCATCTTAGGTGCTTCACAGTAAAAGATCACGACTAACTACGGGTTTCAACCCGCATGCGTAATACGTTGCCTTTAAGATTGGTTGACAAAATAGCACTTTAGCGGCGAACTCTTACAGAGTCGCTGCTGACGCATAGCTGATCCGATCGGTAGTAGGTCCCACACAGGAATGGCCGAGCGTTCCGTCGAGTCGCTTCCCGTTACTCTGTTATATCGGTCATGAATGTGTGGCTTTCATTGGTTTATTTGAGCGGCAAAATCACCTGATTGGTTGATTACTGTGAGCATTTGAGGGAAACGTCGTAATTGGTTGCCGGCTATTTGTTATGACGAGGAGCTAGGATTTAACTTAGGGTCATCCTTTTGTAAAATATATACTTGGACTATTGTATTTTTTTTTAAATTACAACCATTTATCTTGGCGATACCATTTAAAATATTTTGAACGATCGCAGCACCCTCATTTGTTTTGTCTACTTATTAACTGTCAGACTTTTCTTGCCGATGCTGTCAACTGAGTTGGCATGTCTCTAATTATTAAAATATCTCTGCAAGTATACTAAACACAAAGTTCATATTTTAGGCATTCCTACTCGATACATTTATGTATTTGATCAAAGTGTCTTTAACGAACGCGAAAGAAAAAAATAATTTTGTTGAATAATCGGGAATAAATTCGTCAATATATACGAATGTCTGCGTGCGTTGCTAACTTGACAACTGGCACGGTAGTGAGTGAGAGGGCGCGGAGAATTTGTTTGTGCCACGATGCGCGGTCGTCGTCAGTATTAGCCGGTGGTCTGCCGTCAGTAATGGACGTATCATGCGTATTTTCCACGTGTTCAGCACTAATCCACAATATTTTACTTATATGTACACATGACGGCCTCCATGGTCGAGGGGTAAGGCTCTTGACTACGAATCCGAAGGTCGCGGGTTCAAATCCCGGCGTGCGCAAGTAATTTTTATTAATTAATTTGTGTTGTTTCACAATTAATTCACTTAAAAATAATATATAGTATATTTGCGCACGTTCCAGAGTGGAAGATACTCTCAGTATCGCCCTGGTGAAAGACCACCATTCAGAATTGAAACGTTGCTTGAAATGGCTTTTAGCCGTGTTTGGTGACCAGATCTGAATAGCCAGGTATTTCCCCACCTTCCTCTTCCCCTTCTCCTTCCCCTCCCCAATACCTTCAGCCTCACAACATTCCCCAATTGGGAATGCCATAGTCTCGCTGGCTCCAGACGGTTGGGAGCAGTTTTGGGACTCTTGTGCGGTATTCATATAAAAAAAATAAAAAAAATGTAGTACTGATAAAAAATGAAAAAATTGTATTTATCTTACTAAAAATCACAAAACTCTAAACACGTTCATTGTACACTCAATGTACAGCACCGAAGCTCGATGGATTTTCTAGCATCGTTATTCCAATATGTATTACTTTATTGTTGTTAACCACCGTGAAAACACTACGTGCCTAGTTTAGGGGTAATAAAATCCTAAATTATTGCAATAAAGAAAGACTTTGTTGTAACATATTATAAGAGTTTGGGCGTGATTATTTAGACTAATAATCCCTCATTTGTTTTCCATACCGTATAAACGCACCCTCAATCGCATAAAAACGTCATTCCACGACAACATGAATGATATTAATAATCATTTATAACCCGCGTGAACTGACCTTGTAAAGTGGTGAACAGGAACACAACCCTTACTTGTTTTACCCCCAAATGAAATTCACGCTTTATTTCCCTTGAATGAGCTAATGTACCTGCCGCCTACGGTCGCTTATGCGGATTTTAGCGATAATGTTTTTTTGTTGTTGCTGTTTTCATTTATGCTCTGGGAAAACCAACCCCAGGGATGCTGATAGAACTTAAAGCCTTAAAGAACTTAAGACTCGCATTATCCCACTATTATGGCCAAGTTAAGTATTTCATTAGGTAGGCACTAAATGCCAGTAAAATTATATAACCGAAGGCACTATCCAGTTTTCCCCAGTAAGATAAAATCGCTGTTGAGAGAAGATTTTTCACATAAACGGCGCACAATAAATAAAGGCATGTCAAACAGAATCAAGTCTCCATACATGATTTATTTTATTATCGTACTCCCCTTCAAGTGCGTCATTATCACATTCGCTCATACCACTGTGCCATATTTTCACTCGTTTCACTGTGTTTGCCACTTCCTTATATTATTAAGTGTGCTCTCTTTTTTCCCCAAACGTGTTTAAATCAATTTCCCCGCGTTCCTATACCTCTTCAGTTTGCCCTCTTCCGTTTTCTACACGCACCCGTACTAAAATAATGATAACTGAACCCTTGAATATTTCCTTTCGAACATACGACTTATTTTCCAGGTAAAATACCTCAAACAACCTCACTCTGTAATTACGAAAGAATACACAGTTGCCTTTGTGACTTTAAATATCAATTAACGGATAAATGTGTATACACAGGGACACTTTTTTTCGGATTCTAATGATCTGTATCACGAACTTTGAATCTATTAAATGTGTGTACCTTTAAAGGGGTATAATTTATTTTTTTTAATTTAATACACTTTTCGTACAATAATATGTTGAGCTCCCTGTCTTTTCCTGTTTTCCTTTATTCGTCTTTTTGCTTTTACTTTTTTCAGCGATTTATCATATTTTGACTTTTCAATTTTACGGCCCAGTTAGCATAGAGTTAAGGGCCTTCACTGTTGGATTATTAATCACTTGTTTCAGTTCCGTTCAAAATAGAAATAGTTATATTTTCTAAGACAAGAGCTCACACGCACACTTGTGTATTCGGTGCCAGACGGGTGTTAGTTTGTACAAACATTTATAATAATAATTCAACCTTAATCTTTGTTAATACTTTCGTATTCTTTCCATGTTTCGCCCTTTCTTGGATGAGTTGTTCCTCCGTGGCATATTAGACTCCCAGTCTGAAACATTCGATAAACGAATGTGTCTCATAAAAGGGCTTTTCGTTTTGAGAAGGGTAGACTGCCCCATTATACGGAGGCTAATGAAGAGCTGGATCTGGTTTTGAAGATAAAACGATTGATATTTTTATATGAAAGGCCGTCCTTTATGCGCAGCCTTATGGTGCTCCCCTAATCACTGTCCGTGTTTTGTGGTCGCTTTAAAACATGACAATGAAAATTTAGATAGAGACTCGTTTATTAAAATGTCACCATTGTGGCTTCAAACTAATTTTCCCGAGACTTGGAATACAAAATTTGTTTATTTTACAACCGACATACATTATTATGGAAAACCTAAAATTTTCCCATTGGTTTTGTAGTGGTTTATTATTCTTGAAATTGTTTTAGTTTTGCTGTTAAAGTTAACAAGTCTAATAACGTGTGGTCCGTTTTATCGAGGTTTCGCCCTTAAAGGTTTTTAATGACCATATTCAAGACCAAAGCGATGGCTATTTATATTTTATTTTTGATATAGTTAATATTAATATATATATATATTAAGTCACGAGCAGATAATTTCTTTAGCCTATGAAATTGTCTTACTGTTTATAAATTATTAATATTGCCTAACGTTATATATCTTTTGTCGTATTATTTGCTTTGTGGAGCTTTTATTCGAACATCACTCATATTCATATGGTATACAAGTTAATATGTTGAACGATTTCTGCTCACAAAGTTAACAATTTATTTCTGAATACGTTTTGAAAGCTTGTCAGCGAATATAATGGAAAAATTTCTAAATCGTATTTTTCAAAACAATTCTTCATACGTAGAATATTGCCTTTTGCTGTATATTTGTCAGTCAAGCTGACACGCTTGTTTTAATGCCCATTTATCGGATCATTTATCAACATTATTACATTTTCGCTTAACCATAGTGGTTTTGTATTTAGGAAAGCATTTTTGGTCGATAATAATAATAATAATACTTGGACGATTTATATAGCGCCGATTTTGTGAAAAATCACCTCAAGGGCGCTGTATGGGTTTAATGAATAACTTAAATAACAAATAAGGTTTTTTATAATTTCTTCAAAAGATTGGTATTCACTTTGTGGCGTGATTATTAGAATACTATATATTCCTGATGAAGAAAGCATCGCTTTCGAAACATGTTGATATCTGTGTATATTGAGAAAGTGTTGAATACGACGTAATTTATTAATTATTTTTTTATTTTTTTCACGTTTATATTTTGGTGTCTCTTTTGAAATCTTGCTATTCATCTTACCTTCTTTTCAATTTCTTATTTTTATATATTTTTTTTATACATTATGTATTTTATTCGAGTAAGTAGACATATAATAAATATTATTAACACGATATACTAAAGAAAACATAATAAAGTTTTTCCTCACTATAAAGAAATAAGGTTCTTGTGTTTAGTTACGGAATTTCTCTTAAATAATAAAATGATGTACAAAAATATTGTTTCGTTTATATACAACGGAGAAAAATATATCTGTTGTATAAAATTAGTTATCCGTTGAAGTGATAGTTACGAAAAACACAAGGTTTGTAGAAAACAGAAAAGAAAAAGAAAAAAATCATAATAACAAGTACAGGACTGTTATAGTAGTTTGAGATAGACAAGGACGAAATTGAATGAATGATTTCAATGGATAATTTTTTTACGCGCGACACCGTAATACGGCGCTGTTACTATGTGCGTCATCGCAAAGTCACCTGAGATATTGTGCAGTGTGCCGGACTCCATTTAACGTGAAGAATTCCATGCCCCAATCCATAAAAACCCGTACGTCATCATCCGCATCCGTAGCGGCAAACCGCCTCTAGTCAGCAAGTCTGTACTTAATTCCGAGCAGCCCGTATTCGCTTTCGTAGTCCGTATTCCCTCATTCAAGGAATTTAGAGATGTTATCCGTATATAATTCTGACGTCGTGGTCACTACGTCCCTAGCCCGTCGATGTCTAGTCTGTTCGTACTAGGTTAGTCAAGTTACTGCGAGATACTAGTCAGAAGTTCCTAACTCATTCCTCAGTGCCCACGGCGATCCCAGCGATCAAGCTGTCAGTTTTTGTAGTCAAGGAGTTTTTAACGTAATCCAGTACTCGGTAGGGTGCATCTTTGTTTGGATCGTAATATTGCTTAAACGAAACCATTATTAACTACATTGAGGTGTATATACATTTTTCGTATTATTTATTGCGTTAAGATTGTTATTTTTGTGTATATTTTATTTTTAAATGTTAAATCCAACACTAACGTAATTTGCAATGCCAAAAATCCCCCGTTTTCAGTTATTTATAATATTTTTTTTATTATTAGTTTTTTTTTAAAAATTAATTAAAGGAATGAATGAATTTACAAAACTGGGTGATACAGACCGAATCGATTCATTACTACCGATGAATCTGGCCATGTCTACTTTTTGTTAGTATTTTAATTTAAGCTGAAATTCATAAATATCTTCTATAGTTTTTAGACTTGAAGGAAGATTGTGGTAATTAGTTTTTCCTAGATGGAGTTAGATATTTTGAGTATACTTCAATTTGTTTAAGTGTCTAATCCAGCAATACTGGGTGTATGGTGCAAACCCGATCTGCTGTATTACGTAACATATACATAACATACAATTTAAAACATTCAAAAATAAATATATGTTCAATTTATTATTTTTTTTTATAACTTACTGAAGTTTGTAAACCTCATTGTAATACTTAATCATTAAAGAAGATAATATTAACACATCCCAAATGAACCACGAAACCGAAAAAAACAATAGATGTCTCATATAAATAAAAATCGGGTAGGTATATCCGAGACTCTATTCCGATTGCAATTGAGTTCGGGATGAAACATTGCAATCATCATAAGGATAGCAGCCAATAATATGAGATTTATAAAAAATGGAGGATAATATTAACAAGTCTTGAACTTGAAGTATGATATCGGTGTAAATGGCGTAAATTGAACTGGTCTCATTAGCTAAGTTGGTTAAGCGGTTACCCCGGATAGGTAGGGGTCCTTGGTTCGAGTCCCAGATGCGTCTGAAATCTCTTTAATTTCTGTTTTTTTTTTCGGTTTCGTGGTTCATTTGGGATGGATAAATATATGTTTAAAAAAAATAATTAATAAGAGTATTCAATTTATCGGCTTAACTTTTTGAAGCTTATCAGCCTCATTGTAATATTATCTTCTTCAATGATTAAATAAAATAATTCTATTAAAATTTTTCAAAAAATAATGAGGAATATAATAGATAATAATAACGTTAAATAAATTAAATTAAATAATCGTCCTTTGGAGAGCTCGCCACATCATCATAATGATTTCATCAATAGCGACCTGAATAAATATAAGAACGCCATAAAAAAATGTTTCTCCGACTTGTTATGAGTAATTTTGTTGTTGTTGTTGTTTTTGTTATATATTTAATCTGTTTTATATCTTGTCATTATATATGTACCTATATGATATTATCCTGTTAGGATATATTCAATTACCACCTGAATAGGATATGTTTTTGAGTGAATTTTTGTTTTTTGTTTTGGTTTTGTTTTTCGTTTATTTTATGTTTTATTTGTTATAAATTTATTAATTTGGTTATAATAATTTTTTAATACCTTTTTTTTTATTGGGTGTGAAGTAACGAGGATCAAATCAATAATTGGTTTTATTTTTTGGTATGCTGATCAATACGTTTAAAAAGATACATTATAAACTGCCAATTTCCGAACATAAATAAGTCATGTACTCAAGCCTTCGGTAATGTATTGGTCTCGTTTTCCTCCTTATTGTAATTTTTTTATATATAATATCTATTCCGATTGTTCTTATTGCTGAACATAAACTGACTCTTGTTTTATGTCTTTTAATGTTGTGTTGTTTTGACCTGTGCTGTAGTAAAAAATAAATGGATTATTTCTATAGCACCGTTTTCGTAAGAAAATCACCTCAAAGGCGCTTTACAACATAATTTATCTAACCTATACCTTATCACTTAGACTTATATCTAGTAATTTACATATTAGATTAATTACTGATGGCTTACAGCTAAGATTTATAACTAGAAAATACCTAATTCAGACTTATTATGAGCGACTTACAACTTAGACCTGTAGCTAGTGACTTCAAACTAGTGACAGATGCTTACAGCTAACACATTTACATTTTAGAATAAATTATGTACAAAATGTTACTATTTACAAAATCAGAACATAACCTGATATTGAACAGCAGTGGGGCGAGTATGTATATGAAACGTCACAGCTGCATTTGTATGTTTTTGATCAGTTTATCAGTGGATAATTTTTTTCTGTTCTTATTGTTTTGCATTATACTGTATATTATGTTATTTTATTTTATTAACTTTGTAAGGAGCACTGTTTGATTATAGAATATGACCACTAAATACGGGTAAAAAAGCTTTAGTTTTAAATTTATTATTGTAAAGCATACTTCATCATTCCACGTGTCCACTACCAGGGACGTATTATGTTGCATGTTTATTCTAGTGCGGAGAATTTATTCCGAACTGTAAAACTTACCAACCAAAATAACCAACCGTAATAAACCAACCAAAGTGATATCCTTTCTTCCAACATTTATTAATCTTTTATTGAAGGTCCCCACGGTCCACCCAATCTAATTTTTCCCTTTTCAATTTGGTTGTACGCGAACTAACTCTTGTCCAAACTTAATTACCACGTCGAAAAACATATGCAAATATCGAACCGAATCAATAGTCAATTTGTTTGAAGCTTTTTATAGTTCAGCTGTCCGGTCAGATTCAAAATATTCTAACGAGTTCCCCGAATAAACAGCGGGTTGCATTTTGGATCGGACTGACAATGGCGTTACGAAAATTTCGTCCGGCTGTCCAGCCAACTCGAAATTTCCAGTTTCCAGGCAGCCAGCGCTGGGAAACGATGATCCAACTTTCCGGGTATTTGTTGTTGCAAAAAGTTGGTCGAATAATATAATGTCATTTGCTGGTAGTTTATTTATTTAAATCAACTCCCTAAGTTTTTTTAGTGTTTAATTTCTACGGAAAAATATCCTTTTTCGCTCCATTTGAATTCAAAAGTTCGTATTAAGTATAAAAAAATAAATCTATATTTAAATACTCTAATTTCATCAAAAAGTTTGATTTTGACTCGCGTTCTCCCACGTCTCGTTTTGCAACGGGGTCGATTACCGCGTGGTCCGCATTTGTGATGCCCGGAATTCATTTGTTTTTTAAATCATTCCAATTTGATCGACATGTTCATATTTCGTTACTTCAGTAAGGTAGACATTGCTTCGACTCCATAAAGTTCCTTGATTTCGCTTAGCTCGATCGACGATCTTGAAAATATTACACAAATATTGTAAAACAACACTTTTAATACAATAAATGTTTAATTATTTTGTGGTGTCATTAGTTTTACTCGTGAAAAAAATTCTGGGACCACTTATGTATTTGCTATTTTTTTCGTATCGGACAGTATTCATTTTTATTTTCGTGCCTGGCGGAATGAATACGAACTACATAAATAGCAATTGAATATTCTAGTGTAGTTATATTTTTAATCAGCAGAGTCGCTACTCTTTCCAACGTTTATTTTTATTTAAGCTTCTTCTGTCCTTAATTGAAGACCTCCCGGAAGAAGGGACTCTAATACATACATTAGGTCAAAAAGTGTTTTTTTAGTGGAATAATGATTTTTATGGGATCTCGCTGGGCATTTAATATTTTATTTTTGGCGACACTGCTATGATTATTATTTGTGGTTGTTTTTTTTTCTCTGCGTATAACAATATATAGACAGTTTCCGTGGTAAGTGGTTACGATCCTTGGTCACGAATCCGGTGGTTGCGGGCTCAAATCCCGGTGTACGCAAGTAATATGCTAACTACGCAAGAAAATGTTATTAATTTACGATTAATTTGTGTTCATCATTAAAAATATTATATAGTATATTTTCGGAACATTCGAGAATGTTAGATACTTTCAGTATCGCTCTGGTGAAAGACCACCATTTAGAATTGAAACGTTGCTTGAAATGGTTTTAGCCATGTTTGTTGACCAGATCTGAATAGCCACTTACTTCCCCACTTTCCTCTCCCCCATCTCCTTCCCCTCTCCGCTACCTTCAGCCTCACAACATACGCCAATTGGGGATGCTATAGTCTCACTGGTTCACTGGCTGGGGCAGGAAAAAAATGTTACCTATCCAAAATGGACGACGCCCATAAAGTCGAACTGTCATCTTTGGCTGTTAAAGTCCTAAACAAAGATAAAAACGTATATCCATATAGAAAACTGGAAGGGCATGGTGCGTAACTGCGAAAATGTGACAATTTATGTATCCTTTTTTTGCCTCTTCTAAACTGACATTTAAATTCTAAATTGTGCATTTAAGCTCGGATTCATTCACATATGTAAATGATGCCCACGGAAGCACCAGATAGCTTGATCACTGCATTATGATACGGGGTTGAGTAATGCAGTAAGGACTGTTCACATCACAACCGGTGCGACGTGGTCAGATCATCTCCCGCTAACTATCAAATTAGATCTGAATCTAATCCCCATTATTTCCAGCAGACAAGAACGACCAAGGAATTTTGTAAAATGTAAAGTCAAAGTCCTAAAATGTAAAGTTAAAGTGTACAGCAACCGGGTAAATAAATTGTTGTCAACAATGAAACCTCCGGATGCCACAATATGCCAAAGACCTAACTGTGATAGCGAGGTTCATAGAATGGAACTAGAATCTTTCTACGATACTAGTGTCAAAACACTGAGAAATTCCACCATACGAGCATTTAGAAATAAAGGATCCAAAAAAAAAACTTTAACATTGTTCCTGAATTGAATGATCAAGTCTCAACTTTGTATCATCAGTCAAGGCATGCATTCCTTTGCTGGGTTCAAGCAGGCCTATAGAAGACCGAAATGCAGACGACAGAAGTAATAGGTACTACGCGAACTTTGCACGCATTCCATAATATTGTGTTTTGACTACCTCAAGATTTTGATTAAGTTGGGTTTGGTTTGGTTATTTTAGGTTGGGTACCTGTAGTTTAGTTAGATTAGTTGACGTTGGACTAGGTTAGGTTGAGTTCGGTTGGGTTGATTGAAATGAACGAGTAAGTTAAATTAATAAGTATTATCAAAGACATTACCAACAAATAGTGTAATGTCATTAGGTATTATGGAAATATTAAATCGTAGGTGTCAAATTAGGGAGTAATAAAGGAAAATTAATTCAAGTTTCAATTTCCAAGCATAATATTTTGAATTTGCATTGGGGAATAATATTATAATTTAATCACCACCGTTTGGTACAACGGGCAAAACGCTATTATTAATGAATTATTTTAATTAATATGTAGGTATTAAAAATAGACTAACATACAACTTTGCTCTATAATACCGAAAACAATAACATTCTCAAAGTTATTCATTCAATGTGTTGCGCTTCAGGTAGGAATCCAAGCCGATTTTGAAAAGCATAATATAAAGTTTAATTAGCCACAGAACTCTTTACAATTCCTTTGTATTTAGCCCGCTTTTCCAATAACCCAACCCAATTTTCTATGTATTGATTTTTTGGAGCACGTGTATTATATTTTACTCTCATGTGGAAATTAATCCAAATTTAATTGCCTTCTGAAAGCTTCGAAATAAAATGAATTTCTTCTTGAAATTGTATTTCGTAGGAAGTTCGAACTCTCAACCCAAGTCAATTTATAAACAATTCGCTCCAATTTCGCCTTTCCGAGAAGAGAGGTATTTACAGCCGATATTCACTTGTTATCGATACCAACCGATTTCGCTTCACTTGTTCTTTAATTTGAGATCTTTCCTCTTTCTTCTTCCACCTCTCTCTCTCCCTTTGTTCTCTTTCTCCCACATTCCGACTGTAATCAAATTTGATTATACGGAGTATTTGAATGATACAATTATAAGATTGAAATATCTGCCCTCTGCTATGCTTTGTCCTCGGTGCCTTGATTCGCGATTGAGCGATCATTGCTTCAGTTCTATTTTAAATGAGTGTTCAACTTTACCCCTAGGATATATTGATATCTGTAGCCATTATTTAAGGCACGATAAACGTTGCAGAACCGTTATGTTATTTTTATATTAGTTGCGTATTAAGATTACCATTTTTGCCCTGACTAAAACCATTTGATTTTTTTCGCATTGCCTTTTCTTATTCCGAGCTTATCCAGACGTTTCTGCCGTGAATTTTTCATTATCTTATAAAATAAACCCTTTTCAGCGTCTTAAAATTCCTCGCCTCTAAATTCTCATTGAAGAAAACCTTCTCCGTATGTAGCTAATATTTTTACGTGGAAAAGCAACGCACGAAGGAAACCCAAATTTTCGTACAATTTATTTGATAATATTTTTGAACACACATTCGTAATAATTTCGTATTTCGTGTCTTTGTTTTATGATTCATAAATTTGACTTTTAATGAAAAGTTAGAAACACAATGGGACATGTGTACCGTTACAAATGTTATGATATTTCCCCCTTTTAGGTTCCTTATTTCGTAACCTTTTCGTTTGTTTAATATTTTAATTTTACACGATCTTCTTTTGTGCTTAAATTTTAATAAATAACTTTAATGATAAAATTATACATCCACAACATTAATTTAACACATTTACCATAAATGTTAAATCCAAAATTTTAAAAAAAATACTCATATTTTCTGGTTTTGGTCATTTAGCAGATAAGAATTGTTTGAGACACCGCGTAAAGTGATAATAACAGCGGAGTGTGTGTATACATTGAAACATTGAATTTGACGTTTGGTTGCAAAGTTGGTGCCGTATTAGTAATCACACCCTTGCGGTTTCAGAGCGTCCTTTTAATGGTAGTGAGGTGAAATTTTACTGGAATATTTTATAAATATTTTATTTATGGCGCCGCGTGTTGAGCTGTGTAATTATTCCGTGTGTTCATGTCAAACACACGAGGGCCATTTCACGAAGTTTGTGTGTATTTTGACAATGTATGCTGTTGAACTGTTTTTGTTGTAATGGCATAATTCTTAGAGTTCGATAATAGTTGAGCGATGAATTCCCTTTGTAGGGTTCAAACACTTTTTGCCTCCTGTTTTGGTGTATGTTTAGGGTACTGTTTGTAAGGTTCTTCGGTCGGACCAGCAAACGAACACCGGATAAAGCTATAAACGCTAGGGTGAGCTGTGACAGTATATTTGCATGAAAACTAATTAAATCGTGAAAGGTTCCATTGCAAATCAATCGAGTTCTGTTTACACACAAAATATCGGGGCTTTTCTGCGTCATTTCCCACTCTGCAAATAACATTACGGCACAATACAATATTGGCCGTCGTTACTCACGAAATGATGTAAACAGTCAGACTGCCATGTTGGGCGAGCAATGAATCAACTGTATGTCCGCGCTTTTCAATTGCTTCCCCCGGCCAAGCCTCGGCCTGTTTGACAAAAGAACCCTACGGGGTTTACGTTGTTTTATCGCCGGCCCGCAATAATGCTTTGTTATTTTACTATTTTTCCGGTATAACTCCCGGCCCGAATGTTCCGAAGGTTGTATGGGCACTTTCCAGCAGGTTCCACTTGGCGTTGAGACTCAATGGCCCGGGCCATTCAACAGAGCCAAGTCGCTACTTTTGCCACCGAATTTTTACTGAAATTCGACCTACGGCTTTTGAAGTATTATTCGATCTTTCTTGTATCCGCTCTATGAACTGTGTCGTAAATCGTAGAACTATGTTATGTGATAGTGTAATATAGCGACACAATCCTCTCTGACAGTATTTTAATTAGTAATTTTTTGTTGAATCTTTATTTAGCCCACTGGTAAACTTATTATCTGCCACGTTTAGTCCGGCAGCCACACAATATTTACCCGGCGCACCTTACTTTTATTTTGCGTCATTAAAATTCGCGCTTTTCCCACTTATTTCAAAAGCACTGATATAAATTAAACAGAAGACGAAATCTCCCCTCCGGTGGTTCATTTCCGGTGCCTAAGAGTGGCAGAACGGTTTACGGATACAAAGGGGCGAAGGGATGCAAGTGCTAGGGAAGCAAAGTTAGGCTGTTGAGCACGTATAAAATCGAATGATATTTCCTTCGTATGAAATGAGAATTTTAAACCCTCTTTTCGGCCCTTCGCAATGGCTAATGAAAAGTGGTCTTTAGTTTTCCCGTTATTATATATATTATTATACTATTTTCATTTCTATCCCATTGGTAATATGTGACAGTTTGTTTTTTTTTTTAATTACTACTTGTTTTTTCGTATGTTCAATCCTTGAATATGTTTTATTTTTATCTAAAAACATGCACTAACGTCCTTAACGTTGTGTATCACAAAACAATAAAACCTTATCCTTTACATATACTAATCTAAACGTACGAGAAACATGATACAGTAGCTGAATTGTTTGTATTACTCGGAAGGGTTTCTGATCCAATTATCCCAACTGTCTCCGGTGTACCGTCTGCGTTTGATGGGACTTGGAACGATGACATTAGACAGGGCTACTCGCAATTATTATTATTAATCCTATATTTCATTATTTATAATAATCCGACCAAGTCGCTTTTTATTTCACATCAGCAGACATCCCAAACATCGAACGTAACTCATCTCCACTCCGCCGGAAGTCGGCGAAGCTATTTTAATCATATTTGACAAGCATTTTCCGCTTCGCAAAAGAAAACATTATTTCCGTGGTGTTTGCCATTATCAAACAAAATTTCACTAGAAAATTTGAACGGGGGTGATTTATACGTAATGTGGGATACCATTAGCTCATGGTATATCCACTTTCAAGGGTGGCGGGACATGCGATCTCTTTGTTTGGTGCTACACACCTTTCAATTTGTGTACCAGGGGAAGATACGATACTTTTCTTGAAAGCTCGTAAATAGAACTTTCGGGCTTGGGAAAAGTTTTTGACAAACCAAAACACCGTTCGCGGAAACCACTCGTAATCAAAATTTGCATATTGTTTGAATTTTCCATTATACATTTGGGTGACAAATTTCAGGGCATCATAAAACTCTTAATTTGTAATGAGAAAACAAGAATAAACTTTCTCCAATATTTCTGTTTATCCGCCAACAGTAATATTGTATTAAATTTTCATGTTAATTACTCTGAAGATCACCACTTCCCCTTGTTTCAAAGATTGTTGTTTTGATCCATTTTCGGTGATTTTCCGACGACTGGGAACTCGATTATTCAAATAAATCTTCACGTTTTCACGTCCGGTTCACTTCTTCAATTTCAAATTATATAATGTGGGTCTTCAGTTTACAATAAGTACAGAAAATCATGCTTCAACCTCACGGGAGAAAATATCCAAATAAGCAGCTCGTACCCTTAATATCCAAAGTATCAAAAGAAAGAAAACTACCATGATTTTCCACTACATTCTTCCGACTAGTTTGTTTGACAACTTTTTGTGGGGTGCTATCACTTTAGAGCTCTGTCACGTTTGCAGACTAAATCTATTTAATTCGTATATTTTCCGAAGTATGATTTCCGTCAGCTTGTGACATGCGTCCCAATTTACTTGCTTTGACAGGTTTTTATTATCGTATGGTGGAGTTTTTCCCTTTTAAAATAATTCTCAGAAATATATTCAATTGTGTCCCCACTCCCGTGGAACCGGGGATTTTTTTACTTGTTTAGCTAACATCTTAATGCTGTTTACTAAACTTAATATACCTAGCGGGTGGAAACAAAAGTTGCTGAGACAATGTAGACGAAGCCTTCAAAAGCAGTAAGCGTGTCCATTGAAAATGTCGATACTCCACATTGAAATAGGTTCTCCTGTTTTGCTACGTGCTTATTATACGCTGTTGATGTTTTTCCTCGTGAATAGTTCTCCTTATCTAACTGGAAAATAATTGAGTCTTTGTAGTTTACGCTACCTCTTTATTCTACCCCGACCATCGGGTCCCAGCTTCCAAAGGGTTTAATCGATGTGCAAATCCTGGCATCCTAGTAAGTGACTCGGTGAGAGCATTTCACCCGCTATTTTTTCCCCCTGTTCGCAATTTAGGTACAATTCTTTACGACGTCATTTAGTGATAAATCTGCCGTAATGGTTGAAGTTTACAGCGGCGGTGGATGCAGTCGTTACTCATTTTAATATTTTAAATGCGGTGCCAAGAAAGCGTTATTCAAGATTAACCCTCGACCATCCCCTTCTTATACCGCCGTCTTACCTTCCCCGATTCGCCGATGTGTGTACCCTATAAAGATAATTTATTGGATTGTTTACTCAGCGTTTTATTTTTTGCCTTACTTAATAACAGTATTATTACAAAGTAGAGTCCTAAAAGAAAACGCAACATCTGTATTTTTATGTATCATAAATAATATAAGGCTGAAACTTTCCCGGGTAAACTTTACAAAGGAATTCATAATTACTTCATTTTATTAAATACTAGCTGAAGTGCTTGGCATTGCCCCGGGGTTGGGAATGGTTTGGAGTAAATCTTTGAGGTTGTAATGTATTATCCCTACCCCGACCCCTACCTCTACCTCTCCTTCTACCCCTACCCCTACCCCTACCCCTACCCCTACCCCTTACACCTACCGCTACAGCTACCTCTACATCTACCTCTTCTTCTAACCTACCCCTACCCCTTCCCTTAAACCTACCCCTACCGCTACAACTACCCCTACCCTTAATCCTTCCCTGAACAGCACAGATCATTTTGCAAAAAACCGCGCGTAAATTGGATAGATATATATATATATATATATTATACATGTTTATTTATTTCTGTGACCTCTCCTAATCGGAGCAATCTTCACCCTGTAGGCTACAGCCCGGAACAATCCAGCGGAACTGTACTCGTACCATTCACGTGGGTTTCAATGCCACGATGTTCAGCGTCTTCATCTACTATGCTTTCTATGAATCTTAATTCGGATTATTAGTGGAGTTATCTCGTATTTGTCGCATTTCATTATGTGCCCAAAATATGGACATTTCCTTATTTTGCCATTCGATGGAGAACTTCTAAATTAGTTACTCCATCTGTCCAGCCTTCTATGGGTATATGCGGTTCAGGTTAAACAACTAAGATGTTTTTTTAGGCAGTTTGAAAATTGCCTTGAACGCTGTCACAATAATAAAAACTAAAAATACTTGCAGAACCTAATAACATTATTAAATTTGATTTACAATAAAGTTTTAAAAAAAATAAAACAACTTCTACGAATTAAGTACAAAAACAATGAATTAACTAAGATGTTTATTGTTTACCTGGGTAGAGTAATGAGCCTTGTCTGGGGTTTCATGTGGAAGCGCATATATTATTTCCATTTTTACCTACTTGAGTTGAAAGCAAATATTTAATACTCTAAGCTTTTGTCAGCCTTTGCTTCTTTTAGTAAAGTTATTCACCCTCGATGCTTTTAAGCTCTTCGTTCCAACTGCAAACTTTCGCTTGTATTAAATGCACAGAGTGTTGGCTATCCTTAATCAGCACACGCCCCCTGGCGGCGTGTATCGAAGGTGTGCCGATAAATTATATCAGGGGAGTAGGGCCGGAAACGCAGCGGTTAATAAATTACGTTTCACAGGTAGCAGCAGAAACGAAGCTTCAAATAAATTGCTGTGGGCCGCGGCGGGCAGAAAGTGTATTGGCACGGGTACGGGGTAGAGAGTGGAAAAGAATATTTATGCAGAAGTGGCGGAGAAATGGCATCGGTTGCACAAGAAGGACAGCAGACATTTATTCCGAATTTGCCGAACGCAAATACTACCGTCACGGCGACGCGACGGGAAAGCGACTGCAACTGGTTTCCTAACTCCGCATGATCCGGAAAGGAAGGGCATATGGGAATATTGATTATATATGAAACATTTATCATATTGACAAGATTTTTCAACAAGTTCTACTCGTTGCATGCAATATGCAAATTAGTTCCATGCAAACAAGGTGAAAGTGATCTGTTTTTTTTTTTTTAATCATTATACATGAAATTCTCATACCTAGTGTTACAACTCCACTTTTATTTCAATCTTGTGTTAATTGTAAAATGTGAAACAAACTATTGGACGTCTTTCCCTTTTTGACAAAAAAAATATTTTTCACAACTCTATTATCTCACGATGGAAATAGCGTAGCTGGGTGAAATTAGTTTCCTCGACCTAGAAATTTCAGAAAAAAAGTTATGGAAATTCATTGACGTCCGTCTAAAAAGAAAAATCTTTAAACGTGTTAGCTAAAACGACAATTTATCTCAAGTGTGTAAGTACCTACGTACATATTATTTCCTTCTTATATAACGGCGTTCCTCCCAGATTCGTTCAGTGACGTCACCGTCCGGCGACTGCGGCCGGGATAATGGGGGGAGGGGGGGGCCCGGGATAGCCAGGGTGATTTATGGTCCGGGCCCTGACGGTGAATGGGCCGCCCCTGATTTGTATGCAGGGCGAGGACCCGCAAGGGCACGCCACTGGTCACAGGTTTTTCACGCTACGCAGTGCATTTTTTCAGCGATTTTGAATCGCGTAAAAAATTATCATCTGATTCATGGTTCAACTCAATTAATCATTTTTTCTCTTTGCCTACACTATAGATACCACTAGTGTGTATTGGAATGAGTGGTATAAAAACTGATTATTCTTGATTTTATTTATTTTTTATGACAATCCTAGATTTATAAATCGATTTGATTTATTAATTCATTTCGATTAGCCGTTCTTTTTAGTTTTTTTTCTAATGTGATACCGCTAATAGTGTTCCAGCTGCTCACAACCGTCTGAAGCCAGTGAGACTATGGCATCCCCAATTGGGGTATGTTTTAAGGCTGAAGTTATTAGGGCGGGGAAGGAAATGGGGGAGAGGAAGGTGGGGAAGTACCTGGGTATTCAGATCTGGTCTCCAAACACGGCTAAAGCCATTTGAAGCAACGTTTCGATTCTGAATGATGGTTTAAACCAGGGCGATACTGGCAGTATCTACCCCTCTGGAACGTGCCTCAAATATACTACACATTATTTTGAATGCATATATTGTGAAATAACACAATTTAATCAAATAAAATTTACTTGCGCATGTCGGGATTTCATCCCGCGACATCCGGATTCGTTGCCAAGGATCTTAACCACTCAACCACTGAGTCCGTCATACAACCTTATTTCTAATCGTTTCTAATAAATATTATTTTATATAAATTATATTTTCTAATAATATTTATATATTTTAATATTGTTTCAATATATACATATAATTGCATTACAAAATGGTGCACAATGTCAATATATTTTTATCGTATTATTTATGCAATGAGATGATAAATATATTTTTTTTTCAGTTAAGAAAGTTACTCATTCGAAAAAAGTAACATGGTTATGTTATGAGTAATGATAACAAAGTAATGCATACATTTTTTATATGCCTTTTTTGTTATATGATGTGATGGATAAATTATTAATTGTTATTGTGTTTCGTAGAATACATTTAATCTGTTTTTTTAATGTATGTTTATCGTTTGTCTATACTTAACATTATTATTTTTTAGTATTCTATATATTCCTGATGAAGAAATCATCGCTTTCGAAACATGTTGAAATGTGTTTATTAATAAAGTGGTGAATACAAAGTAATTTTAAATTCATTTAGTTATAATGACGCCGCAAAGTAAATAACAATATTTTGAAGAAATTGTAAATTCAAATTAAATGAAATTTAATGTTGTTATTAAGTCGTGCAAGTATTTTATTTTATTATTGTTACAGCTGTGTCGGTTTTCAAAGCCATTTTCAAAGTGGCTTTTGTCTGAAATAGTTTGAAAATGGCTTTGAACGCCGTCACATCCATTAAAAACTAAAGTACTTGATATTTGATTTGAATTTATAAAAAATAAAAAATAAATTATTATTTTCATATTGGATAATCATTTCACTCGTATTCGAACAGAATTTGAATTTTATTGAACTAATCATTTTGAATCGCTGTTACCGTTTCACGTTGAGGATTTTAAAGATCCGTTAAAACGACGATTCTTTCTATCGAATGTCACTAATTCGACTACCTATTTATTTATTTTTTAATATAATTTATATATATATATATATATATATATTTATTTTTTAAAGTTAGAAATCCCTATATTTTTGCTCTCTATATTAGTAAAATTAACTTTTGTTAATAATAAAATTTCTCCAATAAATGTAATAAAATTTCTTCAATAAATGTAATAAAATTTCTTCAATAAATGAAATTGATCAAAAAAGACACAAAACCGCAATCAACCGTTTTTTTTTATTTTTTATTTTGTCTGGAATTAAGAGCACGAGTGAAGTCAATGAACAATACGTCTCTGCGTGAACCACAATCTAGTGAGGTCGAAGAAGGGTCAATACTATTCCTATACTAGTATACCGAAACGATACCTAACTTACTATTGAAAAATTAAGGCACAAACTATCCCAAACGCGCTTTAATTATTAACTTTACTTTTATTATTTTTTAAATGTATTCTTTTTATATGGCAGGCAGAGTATTGCATTCACCGCCTTGTTCTGCTGAAATAAAGACATTATTATTATTATTGCTATGTTAAATGCGCTCCAAACTGGGTTTGTCCTAGCGCATAAATAGGGACGCAATAACCAACAACCCTCCCCCCAGCGCTAACTCTGGTGCAACGGTGTTTACAGTAAATATACCCGACCACATTCAAACGATCATCACTGCGGTGAATCCAGCATGCCTGATGTAAAATTAAGCTTGCTGTATAAAATTCTACCACTGGGGTTGTTAAAATGTAATTTTCGCAATATAAACTAGTCATTTTTTCGCGGCTGCTGTAAACTTTCAGGAACAAGATTTATCAGTAGAGTATAATCTGAGTAAACGGAATTGCTTGAACTCCAAGTTTTAAATTTTACATGTTTGATAAAATCCTGCCATAAAGTTGTACTAATGTTACCTATATTGTTTTCCTCATGTGAATCCTTCCCATCTTCAACCACTGGCGTGCAGTCCATAAAGGCTGAAAATCTGTGCCTACCCTAAGAAAAACGAAAAAAAAAATAATATAACTAATCATTTTATGTACAAATATATAAGGAACGTATACGCTCATTTATTCAGTAGTCCACAACAATGACGAAGATGCTAAGATAGTGAATATTTTCAAACATTCAATGCACAATTTTTTTCCGTAATTGAAAATCTAAACACAGCCTACCTTTGGTTATATATCAATGCACGCCACTGTCTTCAACCTTTACTATAAATCCTTCATCGTTGATAACTCCATACGGGGTTAACTACCGTCCTTCTGAAAGAGCCTTCTTCTTCTGGGTTCTCCTATTGCAGATTGGCTATCATCGGGGAATGTTTCACCCAGCAGACCGCGGACTGCAGCCCAGAACGTGGAACTACACTTGTACCGGTCACATAGTTAAGCCATGAGGTGCGGCGTTCTCCTCTAATATATCGGTCTGTTAATATATTTGCCGCTCCTCGTGATGTGATAGATATTTTAGTTTTCTTATTTTTAAACCTGATTCATTTTTTGTATGCGTCGGCCATTATTTATTTATTTATTCTTAAATTTAAAAACAAAACAAAAACATTATCCACTCATCTCACTAGGACAGTCCTGTGTTGAGATGAGCGGCTTAACAATTTTAGTGAAACGATAAATATTACTAGGTAAATAATAATAGGTAGGTAAAAATAATAATAATAAGTAAATAGTAATAAGTAAGTAATAATACGTAATAATAATGATAACATCGAGCATACATATAGTTTCAACATTGATTCCAACATAAGGGATAACATGGATAAAGCGAAATCACCACTCTCAGCTAACATAGACTTTTTGACCATTTTTTTTTTAAATAAATTTAGCGTATCTACAGTTTTAATGTTGTCACTAAGCCTATTATATAACAAAGGAGCTTTACAAGAAAAACTCCTTTGTCCGAATGATGTTCTGTTGTTTTGCCGGCTGATACATTAGAGAAGAACCCATTCTAGTATTGCGCACTTGTCGTGACCTTATGACAGCTTCAATGTTGTTCGAAAATTTGCGGAGAACCTGTATTATGTATAATTGCCTTACTGTCATAATTTTACTTTCACTGTATAATAAGTGTGATTATTATTGGCCACTTATAAATTGGTTATCCCACTCTTCGGGATATTTTGGTGGTGCGCGGACACGTCTACATTTCAAAGGTTTCTTTCTTTCTTTCGTATTGGTTTAATCCGCTAATTTCCGTTTAGTGTCCAAGTTTAAGAGCAGAGAAAATTTGAACTAGCCATATGAACTTTGTTTGACCAATTATTCCTTCACATCAAAGCGGTTTATTACTTGGATAAGTTGATTGCTCGGTAGTAATTTCACCTGCTCTTTAATGAAACGCCATCAACACAATCGACGGTAACTGGCCCAGTGCGAGAGCTCCCAGAACAAATGTTACACATTTGACATGTATTTAACCTGTCCATTCCTCTAGAGTTTCCGATCAATACGAACAAATGGCAGCCCAGGGCCGGCGTCGGTTAGGCTAAAGAATGGGCGGGGGCGGGGGCCTCTTGGGCGGACGGGCGCGCAGCGAGGGCGGATATCACTTTCAAAGGATTTAATTGGAGTCCCGTCTAGTTACGGCTGGTTCTGCTCTTTCCCAACAATAGGTAAGCAGCGACCGATTGAATTGTTGGTATCGCACCTGGATTCAAATAAACTACGTATTTTGGCGTATATCGTATTAAGAACTATTCATCTATTCGTTACCGGGAGTGAAAAAACGAACAGATTTGATTACGACAATATCGGTGATATTTATGGTTCCCTTCTAATGTATCAAGGTTAATTCAATTATTGTAATAATTTATGTATTCCTATCAAGTTTGCGAAGCCTTATAACGTATAAATCTTCTGACCGTTTGAGCAAATTTCTCCGAAGTTGCTATCTGTATCGAAAACCTTCTGTTTAATTTCACGACAAACTTCCATTTGATTTCATCTCAATAATTTACTTTAGTTTATTATTCCCAGATATTCTCAAGCTTATCCCCCTTTCCACCAAACCCCTCCCAACACCTTTTCTTGATTTCCAAAATAATTAAACAAATTATTTTCATTAGCTATTTAATAAACTTGTTTGTTCAATTCACTGTAAAGTTTTATGTCAGACGTCGGATCTTATTTTCAGCGAGCGCTATTTTTTTTTTGTCAATTCAATTCTAATTTTAATATGATTCAAGCAGTTTCTCGAGAAAATGGCGAGATCTTTCCGCACAATATATTACACCTAAATTTTCAGTGTAATGAAGTTTTTATTAGGTCTTCTTTTGCGTTTGTTTTGTGGAAGAATTTTCCGTTTTTCATAGTGCCCGAGGAGCAGAAAAATTGTATTTCCCATCTAAACTTCCCTTCCCTTTTCTCAACGATGCATGAACAACTTATATTGTTAACTCGTATATTGTTTCACACCTTATACAGAAACTTCATGCAATGCGGTGCGAAGTATGGCCGATGTTAGACGTTAATGGTTCATATTTTCCGCTTTTAAATTGATGGGGTGCAACTGTATTGCAATAACCGCCTCACACCCATAATAAACTAAATTAAATACCTTCTCAGTTTTCTGTTAACAATATTCATTTGGTATAATTCAAAAATTTTATTAAAACAACTCTTCGGATAGCGAAGATAGATTTAATTGCATCGTTTCGTATTCTTCATTTTCTTTGACAATACATTTTCATATATTTGTTGTTGATTATGTTTGTTTGTCTAATTAGATTTATCAGGTCAGTACATCTCAAATCTTTGCACCCCATAATGCACGGCTATAAAAGAATGTGGATTGTTTTTTAATTTTATTATATATCACAAGATTTCACAAATTATGTTAAACCTTTTGACAAAATATAAATTTTATGGAAATATGCTAAAATGTCCTTGATTTCCTTTTAATGATGTGTTCCTACGAATTCTGGTATTTACATCGTCTAAGAAAATTATTTTACAGGGGTTTTAATAATGCACATTCTTCATATTTGAATATTCGGGGGTTTTGCACACATTAGCTATTTTCAGAACGGAATTTTCGGAATAACCCTTCCCTTACGGTGCTAGAAAATCCCTCAGTGCTGTATACTCAGTGTACGGGGTACACATTTAGAATTGTGTCATTTTAAATTGGATAAAAATGAATAGTTTACACTTAATAGTTATGTAAATAATTTTGTTAATATTGCATATGTATATTTGTAAAATATTGTGTATGAGTGCTGAAGACAACGGAAAAACGTCGGCCACGCATAAAACGCATTGTACATCCATTACAGTCAGCAGACCGCCGGCTACTACTACATCTGGCACGGTGAGCGAAACCTCGTATCCCTTCTCGCTTTCTACCGCACCACTCGACAAGTTATCAATGCATACGAGGTGTGTTCATAACAAAAGGTGAATTTTGAATTTTCGCGGGCTGTGTACATTCGATTATCGTTTTTTTTTGTTATGTTTGGTACACATATGTTTATCATATGTTAGCATTATCAGCCATTTTGGATCAGTGGTTTGTTTTTGACAACTGGAAAGGTTAGTCACGTTTTTGTGTGTTCTTCGATTTTTTGCTTTAGGTTCGTTTTCTGAGGCATCATCAGTCCGATTGAAGTGAAATTTTAGATTTGCTTTATTTTTTATGTCCTCATCAGTTTTCTTCAAAAAATCCAAAAAATTGATTCTTTGTAGAAAAAAAATGTTAATAATTGTTAATCCTATGGTGGAATTTCCTAGTTTTGGTCGGAACTTGATAGCCGTTTTCTGGGGCATCATCAGTTCGATTGAAGCGAAATTTTAGATTTGCTTTGTTTTCTATGTCCTTATCAGCATTTCTTCAAAAAATCCAAAAAATCGATGTTTTTAGATTTTTTACTAAAATTTTTTTTAGTAAAAAATCGAAGAAAAAACGAAACGTGACTAACCTTTCCAGTTGTCAAAAAATTCTAAATTCACCTTTTATTTTGAACACACCTCGTATTTATTTATTTATTTCTTAAAGTTTAACAAAAAATTCGCAAAAAAATGTAACCTTACTGGGGTACCCCGTTGTAAGGTCACATTGTACATGGTTTTATATAAAGAATATGAATTTGGTCAAGTATATTTTAAGTTTGATAAAAAAAATTAAGTAAGATTTCGTAATTATATTAAAATATTACTAGAGGAACATGATAATGCAATAAGATTAATAAGAATTCTAATAAATTATTAGAAAGAATGCCGTGACCGTTAAACCCTGTTTGGTTGCAATATCATATCTATTTTCTTGCTTCCCATGTCCATAATCCATATCTTAATACTTTTTTTGAATTCGATTAATTTTGTAATGGTTTTTATTTTTTATTGTATATATATATTTTTACTCAGACGCAGACATACGTATATATTTCCAGATTTTTCGACGAAACCTTTTTGCTGTTTCGTTCCATAAATACTTATTATTATTTTATCCAATACATAAATGTATTAAATAATAATAATTGGATTACTTCTATAGCGCCGTTTTCGTGGGAAAATCACCTCAAGGGCGCAAATATTGCTGAATATGAACTCTGTGTTTCTGTGTCTCTATGACATGTCATATCAGTTGATAGCGCCGGCGAGGAAGGGATAAAAAAAAGTAACCGTTTGTTAGAATTGCAAAAAAATTATAAAAACATTTACTTTACGCACAAAGTTCTTCGAAAACGTTTACTTGAGAAACTGTTCTTTTATCTCAAATTATTTGTATTAAACGGGTAGAAAGAAAAAAAATATTACGATTTTACTTTATATAACGTGGAGCCTTCATCTCCAGGGGGAATCTGTCACTCCCACACTTTTCTATTGCGCCATTAGACTAAAATAGTAATATAATTCCGAAGATTTACAACAGGTTTTCTATGGAAAATAGTCCGAAACATTTTTTTAGCAGAGGAACTAACCATAAAATTCGAATAGTGATCTTTATAATATGTGATGTTTATTCTATATTATAAAAAATAAAATAACTTTGTTTTAATTCGACTTGATTATTTTTTTTTCATCCAACCGGTTTCGATTCAATCTGAACCTTCCTCAGAGGTGAATAAAAATATATTAAACATAATACAGAAATACATGGTGTTTAATAGAAAATTAGATTAGAAGATTTATTCTATATCGTTTATTGCTCTTCCATTTGCTTTCCTTACCTGTTTTTTTTACATATATATTTTTTTTTTTCAATTTCTCACACGTTTTCCTATTTCCACACTGCCATACCATGCGAGGTGTGTTCAAAAGAAAATGTGAATTTTGAATTTTCGCGGGTTGTGTACATTCGAAGATCGATTTTTTTTGTTATGTTGGTACACATATGTTAGCATTATCAGCCATTTTGGATCAGTGGTTTGTTTGTGACAACTGGATAGGTTTGTCACGTTTTTGGGTGTTCTTCGATTTTTTACTTTTTATTATTTTAGTAAAAAATCGAAAAACATCGATTTTTTGAAGAAATGCTGATAAGGACATAGAAAATAAAGCAAATCTAAAATTTCACTTCAATCGGACTGATGATGCTTCAGAAAACGAACCTAAATAAAAAATCGAAGAACACCCAAAAACGTGACTAACCTTTCCAGTTGTCAAAAATAAACCACTGATCCAAAATGGCTGATAATGCTAACATATGATAAACATATGTGTACCAACATAACAACAACAAAAAATCGATAATCGAATGTACGCAGCTCGCGAAAATTCAAATTTCACCTTTTCTTTTGAACACACCTCGTATATTTCAATTAATTTTGAACTAAAACTGTTCATTTAATGTTGAAGCTTCTCTCATCAGGATACACAGTATACTAAAAATTAAAGACTAGTATATAATTATATAATATTTATCTGTCTATACTTGTCATTAATTTTTAGTATGCTGTATATCCTGATGAGGGAAGCTTTGTTTGCGAAACATGTTGATATTTATATGTTTAAGGTGCGGTGGTGTAAACAAAGTACATCTTATTAATTTTATTAATTTATTTGATTATACAATGAAATCTAACGGTGATTGGCTTATTGGTATTATTCTACATATGTTAATTAAACTAGTTAAATTTATCACTCTGACTTGCATGACTATCTGCCATGATTTGTTGGATAAAAATTTTATCGTATTGTAACCCGACCAGTGATTGTTTTAAATACCGTGCGTTACAGTCACAAACCTGGTATTTATCATTAAAATCTATCCTCTAATTAATTCTTGCTGGTGTAACTAATCATTAGGCATATATGTTATTATTGTAGTGTAGAATAACGTTTCAATAGAGTCACGTAAAGTTGGAATGTGTAGGTTTGAGCTACTGTTCTCGTATGGGACTGTTACAGTGTGTCTACGTGTGTCCGCATTCCCTTACACTGCATTGCACCCTTTATGTATTTTCACCCCAACTTTTTAGGGGCATTTTTTTTCAATCTATCAATATCATTCGGCGAGTGGCCGTTGTTCATCTAATATTTTGATCACAATCACGTGAAACCCAAACTGTGTTCACAATAACTCATTCCGGGTTCGAGTCACGCGCGGGGCTTACGTAGTTTCCGATAATAGAGGGTGGAGGCTTGGGCGCAAAATATTTCCCACTGTGTCTCAGAATGGAAAATACGAAATTCTCATGGCCGGAAATATCCCCGTTACAACCGCTCTACTCAAATTTTCTTCGAATAAAATACACCCCTCTGTAAAAGAGAAATATCAAACGTTCTGTTAGCCTTTTTCAGCTCAGACGATCATCTTGCTTAGTGCTTAGTAGTCTCGCATTATGCTTTAAGTGTTTGAGCTACTGCACTCGAGCGCGTTAAACCGTTTCTCACGCCGGAGTTTTGTTGTGAATAGTATCTCGTCAATCAATTTGCGTCGTAGAATATCAAATCTTCCCTTTTTATGCACCCACCTTATATATTGCTTCGTCATAAATCTCAAAGCCTTTTGAAAGCTTAATGTGAGATCAATGACTGCCCTGATATCAAAGGGTCGTAAAAAATATTTAAACTGCTTTTTCTTTCTTGGAATGTACGAATGTTTTTTAACGGAACTGAGAAACGATTCCCTTCAGAATCCAACGAAAGTATATTGCAACTATAAAGCAGCATAAACTCACTATCGGTAAGTTCTGACGTCATTCTGTCTGAAATTTCTCGGTCAACATTATTACAGTCATTTTAATCTCTGCTGCGAGGCTTTAAATATCAATATGTGTCGTTTTCCAATTATCAGATAGAAAAAAACATTTTTCGTACTCCGACTCCATGATATTATGTATTATTAATTATCTACTATTAACTAATATTCCTTCGTAGACAATAGAGTTTTGATGGGTATTAATTGCATTCCCATGTTTTTGGCGACAACGATAACACAATATATGAAATCAAATAAAGATTCAATGATGTAAACATAAACAATGCTTTTTATTTGATACTTAGCAGCCTTACAACACTTGCGGCCTTATCGTATTTCAATGGCATTCAATGTGTCCACCGCCAAAAATAGATGGCAACCACCACATAAAATACAGTCATTGATATACTTCTCCCTTCGGCACTAAATTTCTTTTTATCGCTCTTCACAGCGCGTACCACGTGTTCTCTCGCCGCTTGAGTCCCACTTCTACGCCAATACTTTCAGTCCATTCTGGATATAATATCTTCAGCGCTCCTTCTATGTCCGACGCCGAGTAAGACGTATGAAAATACCCCCGAAATGGTCACCATAAATTTGAGACAGGTAGGCTCCTCCGCGTCGCCCCACTCCGACTGATTTACGGACGCCCTTTAACGCAGGCTGTCGGGGAAACGTTGAGAAATTTTCATATGTTGTATGATATACGGACTTTCCTAAATCATTATGAAAGCCATAATTACGGAAAGTTAGCCGTGGCCGTGAACCGTCGCCGCTTTCGCTATGTATCGAGCCGCAAGCTGTTTTTCCTAAATGTCTTCTTTCTTTCACAAAAAGCTATTGATCATTTTAATTGTTTTGTGGGTTTCCTCTTTATTATTATTGTTTTCACTTTTTTTAATAATATTTTTTCTATAAAAACACAATACAATTTACAGACAGACATGATACCCTATTGTTGTTCCAAAGTACGAAATTTTCATCTGTCAAGGCTATACCATTGTACGAAATTATAATTCGACATGTATTTAACCCGCGGCACAAAGATAAATTATATCATGCATGCAAATTATACTACTAGATTCACAAGCAATGATTGATTAATACTTCCCCAATATGTAAATAAGTACGTACAGAGAACGTCGAAATGCAATATACCTGAGATATTTAACTGAATGCCCAAATACTATAAAAATGTTGCAAACAAATGTAAATTAATGACATTTTGAATTTTCCTAAATTTACAACTGCGTTTGGACAAAATATTTATAAATATCTCTCCACTAAGCTATATAAATCACTTCCACCGGCCATAATAAAAAAGGCAAATTTAATAATTCAAATTAAATCCTGGCTTGAAGAAATCAAAGAAGATGAGTTATTCATCATCTTGAAAAGAACTTCATAGGAGCTTAAAAACAATCCGTTTTTAAATTAAATCTAGTCCGCCTCAGCACAGGAACCCCTAGTGAGGAGAACTAAAAAAACATTACAAATTGTCTTATTAGCTTTGTAAAATTATACTTATAATTAAGTTAAATATATGCCTAAAAAAATTCATTGATAATGTAAATAATAATTATTAAATACTAATTAAATGAGAAAATCAGTACAAAACAGTATTCAAAGAAAATGTCTTAATACTGAGATAATATGTAGATATTGCGATGAAAATTATAATGTATATGTATGTGTGTGTAACTAATACGAGATGAGCACCTGTTGACAAACCAAATTAATTGGCTTATCAGGACTTAATTTGTATTTTATTAATAATAATAAATAAAAAGTTAAAAAATGTGTGTGTTTTTTTTTTTTTTAATTCCGTTATTAAAAAAGACGAATAAAAAAGATGAATCTTAATTATAATCCAGAAAATCAGCAATAAATCGCGAACGGTCAACTCTGGCGTTGTGAAATTTTGCGCAGCGTTTTATGTCTTCAATATCAACAAAAAAAATCAGCTTATAACACCATTCCTATCAGTAAAAAGTTTAAAAAAATTCGTGTTGTTGGACAGTTAATTTTATTTTTAAATATGAGTATTACAACACGTATCCGTACAGCGACTACTAGTTACGTTATAAATGCATACATCAATTTTCCTGATTTTATTATTTATATTTTTAATCCAATCATACAAGTAAACCGACCGTAACTCTTTCTTACCCACATTTCCACCCATAAGCACAGTACGCCATGTAAAATCCTCTCCGCTCCGCGTTACAGCATGTAACGTGTTTCCGGTAACCTTACGTGGCACTGCTACCCTCTACCCGGTACCCGGTACCCGGTGACGTGTGTGGTGACCCCGACCCGACATTCACACATACAGCGCGCCGGTAACTAATAGGTATCTGGTTAGCAGGTAGCCGGTAGTTCAGATATCGTATTAACTAAAGGTCTAACCAACACCCCACCTGCCACTGCCACTGCCACTGCCACTAAGCACGGGCTTCCGTTACCGATGTATCTACGTGCATCAGTTATGTTTATTACGTGTTGTGTTGCTTACGCTGTAGATTCATATAGGTCAGATTTTCTTTGTTTACTCAGTTTCAATTCAATTCAGATATTTTGTTTTTAAAAAGGTATAAAAAAATCTATTTAAGTTGTTGAATTTTTTTTTTAATACTGACAAATATTCCCAGGTTACGAATAACCTGACAATATTTGAAAATCTCCTACAACCATCTCAGTAAGGGAAAGATGTTGCTTGTGCCATGGTGGCGGAGTTAGCCAGGCGAAGAATTGAACTTACAACGCCTGGATGGGACCCAGACGCGATGTCAACTCAGCCATTAACATCGATAGCAAAATACATTAACATCGATACCAAAATACATTAACATCGATACCAAAATACATTAACATCGATAGCAAAATACATTTACATCGATACCAAAATACATTACATCGATAGCAAAATACATTAACATCGATACAAAATACATTAATATCGATACCAAAATATATTAACATCGATACCAAAATGCATTACATCGTTAGCAAAATACATTAACATCGATACTAAAATACATTAACATCGATAGCAAAATACATTAACATCGATTCCAAAATACATTAACATCGATAGATAGCAAAATACATTAACATCGCTATAATAACATTAAGTAGCGCAGACCCGTCTTAAATCACTGGATATTATAATTGTAGGATTTGTGAAGCTAAAAGTTTGCACCAAAATAAAGTTTTCCTAAAAATATTTATTTAAATTAAATTATTTGTATTGCCACGGCCGAGAATTGAACCCCGATCAACTGCTTGGATGTCAACTATGCTAACCATTACACCATCAACTATTGTAAGAATGGCGGCATAAATTCAATGTATGTACTGAAAATAAGAATTATGTATTTTAAAAATTTCCAATTAGATTGTTACGTACTCACATCACTTCACATCCGAAATTATATTGTATAATAATGTTTCTACAATCCTTATAATATTTAACTTGCAGTACTCTTGAATTTTATTATTCTATGCCATTCATGTCTGTACCTAATCGAATTTATTTAATTGAAATTAATCCCTGATGAAGGAAGTTAGAGTTGAATCTAGTCGGTGTCAAAATAATAAATAATGCACTTATTTATAATCGGTCCGTCTGTGGCTGAGTTTACAAATGCGTCGCGCTCCCACCCATGCGTCATCTGTACAATTCATCTGCTAACTAAGTCCTTCCATCATTGCACAAGCAACATCTTCCGCTTATAATGATGATAGTAGGAGATTTTCAAATGTTGTCAGGGTTTTCGTAATATTTGTCTTTCTTTAAAATAAAACTTTAAAAATGTCACTCCAAACATGAGTAAGACTACTTTGTGTAAAAAAATACAGCGTTTATTATGTAATGCGTACCTGTTTATCTAATGTATGTTTTCTTTTTGTTATAGGTAAGTGAAACACGAAATATTTCCTGAGATTAACTGAAGAATTCGGAAGGTAAGCGTGTTTTATATCTGCTGGCTTCGAGTTTCCCAGCATTCAATTGAATTTCTAAGTACTGCATATTTATTTAATGTCCATTATTTATTCTTTTTTTTTATGTTGGTAACATTTTCAAGTCGGGATTTTTCATAAGCATGTACGAATTATTAGCTTTTCTTTATTATAATACGTTCTTCTTTCGACGTTTTCTTCCTTTCTTTTCTTTTAAGACGGTATTTGAAATATGTTTTAATGAGGTCTTATGTACATTTAAACATCAAACCAAACGAATATTTTCGTCAATGATATGGTAATTCTTGTGATGACCTCGGATTGATAATAAAATTCACCGTCATCCGCACAAGCACTTTGACTTTTATTTAGACTATATTGACAGTTGGAAACGAGGAGAATAGCCATTGATCTCTATTAGTTATTCCTAAAATCTGCTTGTTTTTTTCTCTTAGGAACATCTTGGTGACATCTATCGGAACTCTTTGGAACTACTGTAAAGTTGCTAACAAATCCATCTGTGCCTTATGCTCAAACTATTACAATAATGAAGTCGTTATTTTCATTTATTTATTGCTCTTGTGAAACAAACTAGTCGGTGGCTGAGTTGGCATCGCATCTGGGTCTTACCCAGAGGCGTCGTGAGTTCAATTCCTCGGCTGGCTAAGTCATCCATCACGATACAAGCAATATCTGCGGCTTACTGTGATGGTAGTAGGAGATTTTCAAATATTGTCAGGTTAGTCATAACCCGGGAATAATTCTTTCTGTAATTTTTTTTTCTGTAAAAGTTAATTCATAACATGTAGGTACCTATGCATTATTGTGTATTTTATCACTATCGAATTATATGAACATCAAAGTGGCGAAATATGCACTATCAATGCAAAAAATATATGCCTTAATTATACGATAAAAACAGGATTATGTCTTTTAGAGTCGGTTCTTTGGAAATTTTTGATTTCATTAAAAAATCGTTTTTTTCTGGTTTTTTTTAGGAACCGGTTCCTAAGAAATGAAAAGAATATCTATAATTTCTAATTTGAATAACTCCTATTTTTTAAGAATTTTATGATTCAAATATGCATTAATGACAGAAAAATACTCAAATATGTACTATCAACCAAAAAGGCTCAAATATGCATTATGTTAATGCATTTAATCCTATGTCTACTTTTGACTAAAGCTGACACGTAGCAAATTTTAAAAATAGGGGTCCTCAAACTAATACCAAGTTATGTATTATATATGTGTTTATATTATATTCAAATATCTATATAATTTTGCTGGGAATTAAATTATGAAGGTGCATATAATTGATTGACGGAATATGAATAATTAAGTAAAAATAAAATGTTTTATGTTTGGATTATCATTTTCTCTAACGAAACATAAAAGGATTTTTTCACTTATACAGTCCTATTTACCAAACTATTTGTGTTGGTGGATACATTGAGTGACTTTCCAGCACTCCTTTTCCAATAAACGTAGTGTTTAAAAGCTAAATCCATCTTTTATTTACTCACTGTTCCTCGTTCGTATTCACCATTGTTCAGTTAAAACACTGCGTCAAACGCGTTAATCCAATCTCGCCCAACTTTAAAACACGCAAAGTATTTGTATCCCACGTACTCGTATCTCATAGTACGTTTGTTTCATAAATAATAACCCCACGACACATCGCAGGTATAAACGTGTCTCAAAGACGAATGCCTACCAGAGCGCTAGCATAAATCATCCATTTCAAATGCTCATAATACTTGTCAAAATAATGTTCGTGAATGAATATCGCGTTGTGTAGGATTAATTGACGAGTTCCCGGCATTAAGCGAGCCGTACCGCCGCCCCCTACAAGTTTAGAGTCGACCGTGAAATATGTATCCTCGCTCATGTGAACTTGCGCTATCAATCACGATTTCACTTGTCAATTTTGTGTAATTCCACATTTTTCTCCGTGCACAGCCGAGATAAGGTTCTAAAAGATTGAATAATGGCTCTGGATTAATAAACGTTAACAAGGAATATTTTAAGCATATAACTGATGGCGGCTTGGCACACATATTCGTGACTCGCTTCGCTAGAAGATTACGGAGACATATTCGTCAAATTAAAGATGTGATGGGTAGCTTAATATATTAGAGCGCACAATTATATGATCTTACTTAAGGTTAATGTGTTAATTATTTAATATCTATAACTTCTTTCGTCTATTTCAGACTCTAAAACGTCCCGAAGACAGTCAATTTAATTTGTCAATGTTAACGTCAATAGTGCTCATTGATGCTATCAATTGATGGCAATAAGGAACTCCAGTCCACTTTTTGATCGATGTTAACCTTCTAACTTAAATACCAGTATTTTTTTTCCAGTTCGTTTCAAAGTTAAATTAATCCTCAAAGTTAATTTTTGCTTATACCCACCATAACAACCCGAATCTGAGCGGTAAGTAGCGGTGACCGCGTGAAGTCACACAAGCGTCATTCGGTCGTACGGAATCAATTTAAACAGAAAGAATTTAAGCGCGAACCAACGGTGACGTCATTCCAATGGTACCAACGAAACGGGAAGCTTTGATGAGATGGTTTTTTATTAATTTTTATAATAATTTATAAATTCTACGTATAATTATATATAAAAAAAACTCAGACTTCAGAACCATAGTTTGTTGTTGTTTATATAAATACATTATAGTTTTTAGGCCACAACATTTTTCACTGGAGTTCCTTGTTGAAGCGATTTCCATTTGAGATTTTCCGTCTTCGGGGTGCTGAATTCTTGGAGCAACATAAAAGTTTCGGGTGATGTTTGTTAATTGTCTTCTTTGCATATTGTTTAGCTGTTTGTCTTTTTCGTCTAGTTCCTTCTTCATTAAACAGACCTTAGCAATTATGACGGCCTTGTTTATAGAAATATATTCAAACGTTTTAAAGCATGCGTGTTAACATTTTTTTTATTTGTGGTAGTTTGTTAAAGTTCTTTCTCTCTTAATTGATGAACGCTCCCTTGTATGAAAGAAAGAATAATACAGCCGTCGCTATTCAGAGGCAGAAGGTAGAAGGCAGGAGGCAGAGGGGCAGAAGCCGAGGCCGGGAGTCGTCATAGTCGGAGTCAGAGTGCGCTCCGTTTCATGTCTCGCGACAAAGGGTTGTGGGTGTGCCTTTATATCCGCGAGCGTTTGTTTTTGTTTTCCAACTCTTTTGTTTCACCCCGTGACTCCGCAGTCCACAGTCCACAGCCCAACCCTCCACCCTTTTATGGGTCGTATTGTTAATTTGTTTGCGCAAATCCATCCCAGACTGGGAGGGGTTGTTTGTTTGCGCGGATAATACGGATTTCTCGAAGATAATTCCGAGAATTCTCATGTTTGATCGCTTCCTCGGCGAGTTGTTTGCATTTTATCGATACTAGACTCGGCCGCTGCTGATGACGTCATGTTTGCAAACAGGCCTCCGGATGCTAACTTTGTTACAATAATCTAATAGTGAAAAACGGGCAAAAGCCCCTTTCCATTCCTATCGTTGCGTTGGAAGCCGTTCTCAACTTACTTCGGCGTGTCTAGCGTATTTACGTGAAAATAAAATGCTGTTTGGTAACCTAATGTTCACAATATGTTCGTCTCGAGTGCTTGTTTTTTTTAAAACAAAATTTACAAGGAATTCCATTTAATCTTCGCGCTCTGGGGCATATTTTACTCGGGAACATAAAAAGAACATCTCTGCGTCGCGTCTCCATTATACGTAAATATCCTCATTTTTCTAAAATTTCAACGAGACTTTCGGTCCCGTGAATTCTGGAACTTTATACAAACGTTTATGTGATGCACGTCCGACGTCAGGATTCAAATATAATATTCAATTCCAGGAAGCTCTCACTCCTTTGTGAATAATGGCCGAAATTAATCTTTAGGTTAAATAATCATTGAATATTATTATTGCCGTTTGCTGTTTGCTGTTGGCGGGTGTTACCTGCTAATGCACATTTGAACGTATTTTCGATGTTTTTGTTTGTTCAGAATCTATCCACATCTTGTAGTTTCATCTTATAGGAATTCCAGCTTTTGAAATTGATTTTATTTTTGATTCTTTTTAATTACTCTTTCTTTTGTCTCACCTCGAGCTTAATACGTCATTTTTATCCTTAAAATTTTCATACAGCTTTGGTAGATTACATTTATGCATATATTACGAAGCGCAAACAAAATATGCATTTCATAAAAAATTATGAATATCATAAAGGTATTTACTTATTTTATTTGAGTTTTTAATCCAGCGGGACTGGTGGGTAGCGAAAACCCAGTCTGCCATATCACATGAAATATATACAATATAAAAAGAGAAATGAATACAATAAAAAAAAAAAATTATAATAATAATAAAAATAAAAAAGGTGAAATAATAATATAAAAACATATGAGAAGAAAATGTGAAAAAAAAACAATAATTACGAAAAGATAATTCCATCAAAATAAATCAAATGAAAAACTTAGTTGATAGTAACATAGAATATATAATACATTCGTTATTTACGACATTATGAGCCGGATAACTGTTCATTGTTTTGATCCAAGAATAATGCCATCTCCTGGAAATCTATATCATTGTCACTGCTAAAATAAACATTTACTTATAATTCCACTCGTAGTATTATTTCAACAATAATTCCATTGAAAATACACCATTTGTCAAAATTTACTCCATGACATTAACAAATGATCAGTTTATTAGAAATATTATCACTTTGCATGAGTTTTTAAATAGAAGATAATGAACGAAGAAGTTGCACGAGCCGTCCTAGTGGAGGTTTTGAGAGAATTAGTTTCGTGCTATGGCATATAAAACAAATGATCAGTTTATTAGAAATATTATCACTTTGCATGAGTTATTAAATAGAAGATAATGAACGAAGAAGTTGCACGAGCCGTCCTACTGAAGGTTTTGAGAGAATTAGTTTCGTGCTATGGCATATAAAACAAATGATCAGTTTATTAGAAATATTATCACTTTGCATGAGTTATTAAATAGAAGATAATGAACGAAGAAGTTGCACGAGCCGTCCTACTGAAGGTTTTGAGAGAATTAGTTTCGTGCTATGGCATATAAAACAAATGATCAGTTTATTAGAAATATTATCACTTTGCATGAGTTATTAAATAGAAGATAATGAACGAAGAAGTTGCACGAGCCGTCCTAGTGGAGGTTTTGAGAGAATTAGTTTCGTGCTATAGCAAATAAAACAAATGATCAGTTTATTAGAAATATTATCACTTTGCATGAGTTATTAAATAGAAGATAATGAACGAAGAAGTTGGACGAGCCGTCCTAGTGGAGGTTTTGAGAGAATTAGTTTCGTGCTATGGCATATAAAACGGTACTGGATAATCTACCACTACACGAGATCGTTGAATCTCGAAACTACAACTGTAAACAATATGTTTTAAAACAATTCACCGTAATTCATAATCATCGACGTTGGGAAACATGGGAGAAGTCCTAGCCTACATTTTAACCCTGTTGAACAGAAAGTACCTATGGTAGTTTTATCACCTTTCATATAATTTTATACAAATCACATTATACTGTCAGTGAAAATAACTTCACGGTAGTTTTTCTAATTTAATTATTAAAGTGCTTTATTTACGAGTATATTAACTCGGAAATTGCGGGACATAACACCCTTCTCACGCTTTTGGGGACTAAACATTTTCCGTAATTTGTGTAGTATTTTACAGTTTCCGTGGTTGAGTGGTTATGATCCATGGCTACGAATCCGGAAGTCGCGGGTTCAAATCCCGGCGTGCGCAAGTAAATTTTATTTGATTAATTTGTGCTATTTCACAATTTATTCATTATAAATAATACGTAATATTTTTGCGGCACGTTCCAGAGTTTTAGATACTGTCAGTATCGCCCTGTTTGAAGACCACCATTCAGAATCGAAACGTTGCTTGAAATTGCTTTAACCGAGTTTGGTGACCAGATCTGAATGGCCGGGTACTTCCCCACCTTCCTTCTTCCCCATCTCCTTCCCCTCCCCAATACCTTCAGCCTCACAACATTCCCAAATTGGGAATGCCATAGTCTCACTGGCTACAGACGGTTGGGAGCAGTTGGGACTCTAGTCCGGTATTCATATAAATTTTTTTTTTTTTTTTAAATAGTGATTCTGAATAACGTAAATATCTGCTCCTCCATACCTTCATCCTCACAACATTCCCCAAGTGGGCATGTTATAGTCTCACTGGCTCCAGACGGTTGGGAGCTATTATATCATATAAAACAAATTATAATGATTATTAAAAAAAACTATTGCCTTATTATTCGTTGCATAAGATACATGGTGTGCAAGTACTGTGTGAACTGATTACCCAAAATCATCGGTTTTTATGTTGTTACCACACCTGCACAACTGTCCTCGGAACCACTTGGTTTATGTCGTCCTCACTTTGAGGTATGTATGGACGCTGAAGGAAATGATATGTGTAAAGAATAGTGGAAGAAACTCTCAGTATCGCCCTGGTGAAAGGCCACCATCCAGAATTGAAACGTTGCTTGAAATGACTTTTAGCCGTGTTTGGTGACTAGATCTGAATGGCCGGGTTCTTCCCCACCTTCCTTCTTCCCCATCTCCTTCCCCTCCCCAATACCTTCAGCCTCACAACATTCCCAAATTGGGAATGCCATAGTCTCACTGGCTCCAGACGGTTGGGAGCAGTTGGGACTCTAGTCCGGTATTCATATAATTTTTTTTTTTTTTTTTAAATAGTGATTCTGAATAACGTAAATATCTGTCACAAGGGCCACAATAGGACAAACTTCATTTATAATATTATTAGTGCGAATATTCTATACACGCGGGTATCGAACCCCGATCTCTGGGTTCGGAGCCAAGGAACATTCCGCTCTGGCACGGAGATTGTTAATTTAAAATTATATTTTATTGTGTTCTAGTTACGTGCGTGCTGTCTACCTGCTCATTAGAGTATCGTGTTCCCGCCTGTCTTTGTTGTGTATTTATTATCGGGCCGGGCATTGGGCATGTTCTGGATAATATCACTTGGTTCGCCATCGCGTTTCTCGTTTCTTCCTGTAATTCAATTTAATTTGGAGCCGGCACGCCAATACGCAGCCACAGCCGGGGTGCAGACTGTACACTATTCATCCTATGGGAACAGTGAACAGAACGTAGCCTAATGGGGTGCAAATAAATTATAACCCCCTAAAACAATTATTAAACAAAACCGCAATGAATTTGCATTAGTTCTCTGAAAAGTCATCATTCTCCTTAGCGTAGAGTAAAAAGCGATTACCGATGTGTGTCCAATATCCGTCGAAAATCGCTTGCTTATTTTTATACGTTTAATATTGTTTTTTTTTCTTTCCTTTTAATTATTTAAATTGTGTTTATGATGGTTTTCATAACCAGTGGCGTAGCGACACATTTGGGCACTTTGACAAAATTGTCAACAAGATTACAACCCATTCAAATCAATAAATGAATGGATAGAAAGATAGTCGTATTCATGTTTTCGTAAAAAGCAATTACTTTGTGTTTTGACATATTTATTAAATATATCACTTTGTTTTAAACCGATAATTTATTTTAAATTAATCGCCAACCGGTTTCACTTATCCTAAACGTTGTCAGGGTAAAATTTAAAACTAAAAATTTTAAGACAAAATACAAAACGAAACGAAAGGAAGGAACAGAAAGACAGATATGCTTACATGTAATAGACTGGGATAACATTTAAAAAAAATAAAGAGATGAGAAACGACTTCGAAAGGGGGGAGGCATAATCCTATTTATTAATTCATGGTTCAAAACAAAGTGTTTCTTTTATTTAATAGATCTATTTATATTCAAGTATGGAGTGAATATGAATCTCATACAGATAATCGCGTCTTTCTACGAGGAAAGCGTTGCATGTGTTAGGGTAAACGGTAATTTTACGGAGTGGTTTGACATCACAAAAGGTGTTAAGAGGAACGGCTGCTCGGCCTGTCTCATACAAAACTTAATTTTGGATTTTAGGTCAAAATACTCACCTAAACCTAATGATATATTTTTTTTTTAATTAAATTTTTAGTAATGAGAAAGATTAAAAGATTAGAGCGAATGAACGAAGAACGGAGTGTAAGAAGAATATATGGCGCAAATATCAATGGAAGAAAAAGCCGGGGACGGCCGAGGAAGACATGGCACGATCAAGTGAATCAAGTACTTGAGTTGGACCATGTTAGAAGTCGGAATAATAGGAGAATGTATGAGACGATGTAAGTATATGAATGAAGCAAGAAGTGTATGCCAAGATCAAGTTTTTTGGCGGTCCGTCCTTTCTGCTTTCCCCTGCGGGGAAACTGCGTTAGTTATTTATATTCAATAACATTTTATATTATATACAGATCCTTGGTCACTTACACAAATAATATTATATATTGGAATTTTTCAGTAAAGACGTTCTCTACTTATTTATAGAGCGTAGTCCAAATGTAGTCAATCTGTTTGTGAAATTAATCTGTTCTATTTTAGTTAAAGTGTTAACTTACGGATTTGTGCGGGGAAAGCGGGAATGCGGGAGAAGGTAAGGAGGAAGGTTGGGAAGGCGAATTGGCGGGAGACAGTGTGTGCATGTGAGTGTGTGTGTGTGTATACCCGGAGAGAGGTTTTTCTCCCAGGGGGCTCGGTTCGGGACCAACGACTAGCTCACAATCGGCAGGCCTCGGAGCTCTTCCTCAGGACCGTGAATCGACAGTCAGTCTTATAATTGGGGATTGTGACTCGAGACTTTAGTAATTAAAACTCTCAGATGCTTTCAGTAATCAGTTGTTTACTCGGTATAAAAAGACACAGGCATGGTAAGATTACACAAAGGGATCATGATAACCTAAATGTTACAAATGTTACGGGTAAGTTATGATTCTCTCTCTGAAATAACTCTACGAACGGCATTGTTAAAAGTGGCTCGAAATGGAAATACAACACAATATAAAGGGGATACTCAAGAATACAGCTCACGGTTGGTAATGATGGTTGTCGGTCGGGCGTCCGGGTAATATTCCATCGCCAAATCCATGATGGATGGTGCACCTCGGAGATGTTCCCAAGGCCAAGTCCACGGAGAGAAGTCCGTGTGTCCAAGGCCGAGTGCGAGAAGAGAATGGCGGCTCAAAGCGAGCGTGTCGAAGCCGGAACTCGAGTACGAGTGGTGTATCTTTTTGTCGCTAGGGGTGTTAACTTAACGAGTGGCTAGTAATTTATATAGGGTATATGCGTTATGTAACACATTCCCCCATGTCACGAAAAAAGCGCCGTGGTAATGAAGCTGTAGGACTAAAAAAATCCTCTAAAATGCACCGTCGTTACAAGAATGAGAAAGCAGAGAGAGAGAGAGGTCTAGCTGTCTTATGAACTAGAGATGGGTGAATTACAATGTGAGAGATGGGCAAACATACATGATTATGCACTAAGATCAACAAAATAATACATAGTTATGCAGAACAGTGATAACAATACATGGTTATGTTGAATAGAAACAAGAATACATGGTTATGTTGAATAGAAACAAAAATACATGGTTATGTTGAATAGAAACAAGAATACATGGTTATGTTGAATAGAAACAAGAAAAAAAATGGCTCTATGGTTTATCATTGGTCTGTAAGCTAAGTTTCGGAGTGGTTTTGCGTTGTGGTGTGACGTGGGTTATTCACTGGTTTTATGTTATGACTTCACTGTAACCTGACCCTTTTGAGATAACACTTGGGTCAAGTAAAAACAAAAGTTCGGTGGAGAGTTATCATCACAGAGGTTTGGAGAAATAAACAGCAGTAGAAGGTTTGTGGTTTGCGAGTTGAGCCAGAGAGGATTCCTTATGCCAGGTGGCGAGGCAGGAATATGGTTGATGATGTCCCAAGGTGAAGTGGTTGTATATGGTGAATATTGCACGGCGGCAATGTTGGTAAGTCTTGACAGTTATGGTGTGCAAGATAAGGGTTGTGTCCATGTCTAGCGTGACAAAAGACGACGGCTGGCTTCTGGTAAACTGGAACGTGTCTTGGTAGTGATAATGTATGCAAAACAATGATGAGTCTATGTCTAGCGTGACAAAAGACGGCAGCTGGCTATTGATGAACTGGAACGTGCCTAGGACTGACATGTCCAAAAGGTTGTTTTGAAAGTGTCTATGTATTATGAGACAACTTGGTTCGCAACTACACGTACGACTCCAGCTTGATTATGGTAGGCAGGGTCGGGTGTTTTTATGTTTGTGGTTGAAGAAGATGAACCTCTGTGACAGTTTGTGGTGATGGGGTGAAGTTCTGCTAGGCTGGTGATGAAGAAGGCTGCTGGGCTTCTTTTTAGTCCAGGGGGAAATTATTATTAAAACAAAATTCTTGAAGTTTACCTGCCTGGTAGACCAATGATGCAAAAGTTTGGAGAGAAACAAGTGTGTTGTAAGAGAGAAAAGAACGTAGGTTAACCGCATTTAGAGAATTTCAGAGAGAGAGAACGAACAAAAAGGAAATAAACAACTGAGCTGAAAGTCTTTAATTATATACAAATACCAGTATCCAGTATCAAAGGTGACAATATATAGTCCATTCAGTGCAGTAGCATTGAATACATATCCACTGATACAAGAACTGAGGTTTGTACATAATTACACATATCTCACTTGAAAGCAATTGACCCTTTGTGGTCAATGTAATCGCTGAGGCGGTGACAATATAGTACTATCAAGGTAAGATATTTTGAGGGTGAAGTTGAGAAAATAATTCATGGATGAGGTTTGACCTATTTGACAGACGTTATGCTGAGAGCGTAACGTACAATTTCCAAATACATGAATCATTTTATTTCACTTGGGTGACAAGGAAATTGAGTACAGAAATCTGCTGTGATCTGGCTAGAGTCCAGGTTCAATCTCTTGGGGAGAATGAAGGAAAGTAAACAACAGGGTTCTGGACTCATTACATTTGTACAAATGAATGATGATTACAGCATACACAGTTATACAGAACTAGTCTTTTGCGTGTATTAGGCGAAAGGCTAGGGGTCGTTTTAGTCTTCTACACGTTTGTGGGAAAATGACAGACCCTTGTTCAAATTTCACAAACCTAGGAGTTTTCTTATTCGTTTCCTAGACAACGAGTTACAAGTTTTTATACAAATATCACAAAATATCAAACATTTAGTTCGATAGACAACAAATGTGGCAAACTTTATTTCAAGAAAAGCCGAAAGATATTATGTCGTTCGCACGAATCACGGTGAGTTTTATAACGTCTTCACGTATCATGGTGAGTTTTATAACGTCTTCACGTATCATGGTAAGTTTTATAACGTCTTCACGTAGCATGGTAAGTTTTATAACGTCTTCACGTATCATGCAAAATTGAACGATTTGCAAGGGTTGCCCAGTATTGAAAAGACGGTAAAAAAATTAGGAATTTATGACAATTTAATGAAACAAATTTACCTAAATGTCAACATAGTTGACAACAAGAGTGATTATGACGACTCCTCGTATCATGGTAGATATTTTAACGTTCACACGTATCATGTAATACAACAATTACGTTCAAAAGGTACCCATTTCAATACAGACGGCGAGATTAACATTAATACCATATATTTAATGATTGAATTAACAGTCCTTAACACGGCGTAAAATGTACATTTTAAATAATACAAAAACAAGTACAAAAGAGACCTTAATGGTTTTAAAACTCTAATTGTAACGAGGGGAGCAAAGTGATGGTAAAATATTTACTTACACAGAGCAAGGTATTTTGCAGAAGAGACCGAATTGGTTTTACTTACTCTTTTGCCAGAGAGTTATTGTGATGACTTAGTTATAGGGCTAAGTTTACGCAGCACAAAATGAATTAGGGACAATACAAGACATGAACCTAACAAAGAACATATCACCATGGCTTATCCAAGACCACTTTAGGTTTTACATACTTGGAATAATCAAGGCAATAGTTATACAAAGTAATTGTCATTAGTGAGGGAAACCGATCT